>JAQMYJ010000037.1:24597102-24607453 GCA_030014305.1 Clarias laeviceps
GAACTGCTAGTGTCTTACGATCCGCCACGCCTACTTCGATCAAAGGATGCAGGCTGCTTGTCAGTACCGCGTATTATTAAGACTACAGCAGGGGGCAGAGCTTTAGTTTAGTAAAGTGGGCTGATGATTTGTGTGCCTAGCAGTTTTAATGAGTCTGTGATGGTTGTTGGTTGGTTGCCAAATCTTTTTTGCCAATTCCTAATTTGATTTTGGCTATATCCCACCCACCTCCCTTAGCAAACATCAACTACCAACCTGAGACAGTGAAAGGCAATTACATGCTTCTTTTCAAACTGCTGCTCATGCTGTGTCACTGGGTGGCATAGTAGACTCAGAGGAAAACAGTTTACCTCCTGGTATGCATGTTTGAGCTCACAGAACCATGATTGGCTAGTGTCACGTTGAGAAAAGAATGTCTCGCCGACAGCCAATTTTGCTCCCTTGGACTCCACAGATGGCTGTTTTTTGTTTCATCACTCGAGAGTTTCTGCTTTCCACCCCTCACAGGCTTCTTGTGATGTATTGATTTCCAGAAGTCTATAATCAGTTTAAAAGGTGTTTAGGAGGAGTTCATTGTCTGCGTGCCATGTCATAACTCAAACCACCTCCTGATGGTAGAGCTACTTGTCATTGTCTGGCATAAATCCAATTATTATTATTATGTCAGTTGCATATTTTAAGAGCTGATATGAGGAGCTGATGTAATTTGAGAGTAGGAGAGACCTGAGGAGTGTCTATGTTGACTGACAGAGTGAGCATGTGCTTTTCATTTTCACGCATGCTATTGCTGAGGTAGTCGTATCCAATAATATGATTGTAAGAGCAAATTCTTATCATTGAGCATGAAAAACAGCTTGTCACGATTAACTGTATTAAACGCTGAGTTAAAGGGTATGAAGAGTAAGCAGGCACAGTTGTTAAAAGACTGAGGAATGTGGTGCAATGCCACATCAGCAGTGTCATTACCAGATCTGTTGGCGCAGGAGGCAAACTGCAGTGGATTCATTAGTGTGCATGATTCTAGACAGGAAAGGATTAGGCACCCAAATGTTTTCATAACCACAGATGTAAGTCTGTCGATCAAGAGATAGGAATGATAATAGACCTCTTAGAACAGGGTGGGACTGAGCATTCGAGAGGCGTTTAAGACAGTTCTCAGTTCCATAGAGTTTTATGACGTCTATCATCAATGACTAAAACATGATGAAAAAAATACTCCATAAATCTGGAGATACAGCTGTTTTTGAGTATAGAATGTCTATTGTTATGTGAGCAATATAACATACCCAGTATTTTTTCAACATAGGAGAGGAAAATAGGAAAGGAAAATTAAACACATACAAAAAGTGAACTGGAAGAAAAAAAAACTGTATACAGTAGTTGAGCTTCAAGGAAGAAAAAGGATTATCTCTTAAACCAAAAACCACACATTATCAAATAGATCTATCAAATCTAAGAACCCTTACCCCAGACACAATCCTGGCAGATCCGTAACAAGACCATGATACTGCAGCCACAGATGGCCTTCTTCATACAGTAGTTCAAATCCATGAGTACACCGGATGGACTACTGTGTCTGTTTCCTGCCATCTGCTTTACACACCTCCACATATTCCAACTCCTGGCCAACAGAGATAATGATCAGCCTCATAACAAGTAAGAATGGACAGTTTTTTCATATGGTATAATCTTTTTATGTTTTCTGGATCTGATGCAGCTCTAGCAAGTGATTTAACAGAATAGTTCATCTAAATGTTATTATGCTAATCAAATGCGAGTTGAAAAGCCAAATGCTATAATGTAAAGGGGCACTGAAGTCAAACTAGTGCATTTGATTGTACAGAATAACAGAGGACAGTAAAGGAAGTAAAAACCTACCTTTAATTTTTTATATAATTGCCTGCCACACTAATGCAATAATGCATCCCAGCGTTTCACTTGTTTCACTTGGATACCATCAAGGTCTGAGCCATGATCAGCCTGTCTACGTCATTGCTGAAACCCTGGACTCCCAGGAACTCCTTTAATGGCCCAAACATGTGGAAATGGCTTGGAGCATGATCAGGACTGTATGGAGGATGCAGCAATAACTCCCTGCTGAGTTCCTGTAATGTGCAAGTGGTGTTCGTGAATGATCCCAGAGACAGATGGGCCTTTCCATGTCAAGCTATACATTGATTTTCAAGGATCCACTCTTGGAAATTACTGCAGTGAGCCTTCTTTAAAATATTTGCACTTTCAAATGTTTTACTGCAGCTAAGAATTATTACAGTACTGTGCGTGAAGTCTTCTGTAAATGTAAATCTTTTTTATCATTATGTCACCATGCCAGGTTGACTTGAACAACCGTTGTAAATTCTACCAATTTCAAGGGCACGTTGCTCAGTTAAACATCTAGATGATCTAGATGAAGATGCTTGTGAACTGATTAATGTAACTTTTAGATTTTGTCAAAGCATGGTAATAAAAAAGAAGAAAGAAACAAGAAACGCTTTGCACAACGCAGAATTTGGACACTGTCTCATACAAAACAAACTCATATTTTCATACTCAATACAAAATTTTCCTAATCAGTATTGTTGTACTCCAGGATAATGTCTGATTTAAAATCATAAAGAACTGAGACATCTTCACACTTAGTGGAAAAGTGTTTGGGAATGGCTGCTGCATTCACACAACTCGTAATACCCCTGAGGATGCCACAGTAAGGGCTGCAGTCTCTAGTTTGAAAAGTGATGACATACATCCCTAGCTGGCCAGTATCTATTTGGACTGGGTAGCTTTTTTAAGTTCCTTGGAGTCCACATCTCTGAGGACCTCACCTGGTCTCTGAACACTTCTCTCCTGATTAGGAAGGCATAACAGTGCTGAATTTGCTGAGGAGACTTCAAAAGTCCCACCTGTGCTTCGAAATACTGGAGAACTTTTACCGCTGTACAATTGAGAGCATCGCCACAAACTCACCATCTCAGTGTGGTATGTCAACTGAAAACTGAGTGGTGAAAACGGTCCAACGAATCATTAGTATTCAGCTATCCACCATGGAGGACATTTACAAGAAACGTTGTCTGCAAAGGGCGAGAAGCATTATCATTATAAATGCCTCTCACCCCAACCATGGACTATTCACCCTTCTCATGTTGAGTAGGCGCTACAGCTGCCTGTGGCCCCGCAGAATGAAAAATAGCTTTTTTCCCTGTGGCTGTTAATGTGTTTATCATTGCATTACTATATATTCCACCCATATTTATTCTATATATACTGTTTTATTCAGACATTCATATATTTATATATGTATATTGTGTTGAGCATGGTATCTTCTTGACATGTTTTATCCACTGCACAGTGTTTGCACAGTTATTCTGTATTTTTAGCCATATATTAATATCTTTAATACCTACTGTACCTTTTATACATAAGACACTCTCACCCCTGTACATACTGTATGAACACATACTCTCATTTACCACATTATTATTTATTCTAAATAGGCCACTTATGAACTTGTGGTTAGATGCTAACTGCATTTCACTGGCTTTGTTCATGTACTTTGCACAATGACAATGGAGTTGAATCTAATCTAATCTAATCTAATCTAAATTTTTGTGTTGTTATTCCATGACAAACAAACTGAAGATAAGGTTGTCACTGGTTGGTTTAAATATAAGGGTCATTCAAGTCAAACCGGGACTTGTCATCTCATGAGACTCTCTCAGTGTACCAAGAGAGCCTTTGTTCCTTTGACACAGAGTTAAAGGAACATTTCGAAATGGAATTCCAGGAACCTCTTGAACGCACTTTGATCAGTGACAAAACTTGAGTGCATCATTTCACCCCTGAATAAAAATCTGCATCAAAAGAGTGGAAGCAAATATACCTCAAAAATATTCTGAGTAATTGCATTAATACGAAGTTGTAAACCCAGGTCTTTTGATGTATCGATTCTTGCTTTTTAACTTCATCATATCTGTATATTAATTTTTTTTTACAAATAAGCAAAATGTTATGTAAATTCTAAAAAAAAAATATATATATAGAAAGATAAGTTCTCATTCAGCATGTAATATGTACCTCTTTGTGTCCCTCATAAAAATTTTACAATTTCTTATTAATAATGTATTTTATGTAAGGTATATAAGCCCTAAGATGAAAACCCAAACAAAAAACTGTAGCCAATCAATAGTTTTAATTTTACTGTTTTAATTTCGCTCATTGAAATTCATGATAGTTCATAATAATTAAATCAAAGAAAGTCTTAAAGATTGTTGTCGAGTGTAAATAATCAGTAAGACTTGTCTCGAGTCTGATGGCTTTTCCACAAGAGGGAGATGAGACACTTTAAAAAGCAGAGAAGAAAATTCTGCCAGCTTTTAAAGGTTTATAGCCACAGGATGATCTCCAGTTTAAAACCTTACCTGGCATCCAATCTGTCTCTGCATCCTCCGAGGAGCACTGTACACAGAAACATCATAGACCATTATAAGAAACATTTGTCTATAAAAGATTTATTTCTGTTTTTCTTGGCTATTCTGTTGGTCACAGTTAAAGATTACTGTAGAGCTTTTCCTTACTCATGGATTTATGGAAATTAAACAATATATCTTCCTTTCTATTACGTTTATAAATATTAAGTAATGATTAGTTTCATTTATTCAATGACTGAGCTCATGAAACTAACTTTTTTTGTCTTCCTAAAAGGTAAATCTAGCAATATTAGCCCACGTGGAAATTTCCGAAAATTTTAGGGGGATGCATTGATTAAAGATTAAGAAATGCATGTTATAAAGTAAATAATTCCATTTTGTAAATTGATAAACATTAAAGAAATATATACATTACGGTGAAGTTCTTGTTATTGTATCCACATTGTTCTACGAGGTTTGAAGAAAGGGTCAGCCATGATATAGCACCCACAAAACAGACAGGGTTAAGGGTCTTGCTCAAGTGGAAAGATTTGGCTTGAACCCTGAACCTTCTGATCAGTAACCCAGAGCTGCAATTATTAAGCCACCACTAACATAATAGGAATGTAGCATTCCTGGCACTACAGTAGTGATGGAAGGCCAGGTCTGGTGTAAAATTAGCCTTATGCATACTTCTGTGGTTAGTCTCTGGCTCTCGTCCACTGCGTGAGTTTGATTTCCCAATCAGGTTAAATCATTAACCTGTTAAATCAGGTTAAATTGAAATCATGCTAAACACAACCATCATCAACCCTTTTAACGAGCATATGTTCTGACTTCATTAAGTTTAAATTCCACAGCAAAGACAGGAAGAAAGAAATTAGGGACAGACAAAAGAGAGACATACAGTAGATAGAGTGTAAGAGAGACAATACTCCAGGCAACAGATGCCCCATTACCATATTTACATAATGTTGGCAATGGGTGTGGATTAGAATTCAGATGTAAGGAGCACAGCTGTTGTTGTCCAGAATGAGCGTGACTGAGCAGGGGAGTGGGCTGAATATTCATGTGGCATTTATTGCTTTTTCAAAGACCATGTGCATGCCATAGTCAAGTGCAGTTTCCACCCACATTATGACCTCAGTTCCTGTGAGTAGTCTCTTAAATGAGTTTAAAATACGAGGAGTGTAATATTTTACTAAATGAATATGTGTAAGTTAAGCATGCAGAAACATACGATGGCCCCGAGGGTATACACAAGTGAAAGCACAAACATTACGGGAACACACTGCAAATACAATAACGCATAGAAAAGAGAAAGCAATTGAAAAAAGAAAAAAATCTCACTCAAAACCAAAAATACATAAAAAGGTGGTGAAATATAAGAATACTGCTTATATTTGCTATGTGACTTTATTCTGTTTCTGTAATACTCCACAACACAGCGGTTCTAATAACTTTAAAAGAAACAGTTTATTTTGTTTTTTTACCTTTTAGAAACACTGATTGACATCTTGTTCATTGGAACTTCCTGGTCTGTGCAGCAGCCACATCACTCCCCTGCTGACCTGGAGCACTTCTGCTGTAGCAAATACATTTTGCAGTGTGTCTATTTTTCGATGTGCTTGACTTTTTTGTGTTTTTGGTTTTACTTTTTGCATGTGTTTTTGGTTTTGCAGTGTTTTACTTTTTGCATGTGTTTTGACTTGTGTGGTTTTGGTTTTGCAGTGTTTAACCTTTTGCACATGTTTTGATGTTTGTATTTTTTGTTTTTCAGTGCTTTACATTTTTGCACATTTTTTAAACATTTGTGTGTTTTTGGTTTTTCAGCACTTTTCTTTTTGCCTGTGTTTGGTTTTGCAGTGTTTTTCATTTTTGCATGTGCTTTGACTTTTGGTGTGTGTTTCTGTATTTACATTGTGTTTCTGTAATTTTTATGCTTTCACTTTTTCATGAGCTTTGTCACTATGGGCCATCATAGAAACATCACTCTCACTCATCTTCTATACGGCTTTATCCTGTATTCAGGGTCGCGGGGACCTGGAGCCTCTCCCATGAGGTTTAGGGCACGAGGCAGGGTACACCCTGGACAGGGAGCCAATCCATCGCAGGGCACACACACACACTACGGGCAATTTGGGAAAACCAATAAGCCTAACCTGCATATCTTTGGACTGTGGGAGGAAACCAGAGTACACGGAGGAAACCCACCAAGCGCACGGAAAGAGAACATGCAAACACCATGCACACAGAGGCGGGAATCGCACCTGACCGGGAATCGAACCCGGACCCTGGAGGTGCAAGGCGACAGTGCTAACCACTACACCACGTGCCACCTCATAGGAACATGACAAAGGAAAAATAAAAACAACTACATAAGACTAATGTCCTTTGTAAGATGATGGGCCAACAAGAGCCATCAGAGCCTTGGCTTAAATTCTACACACCCGAGGAACATTATTCAAATGATTTTACTGTACTTTGAGGTTTTGATGGTGGTGTAGAGCGCTGACTAACATCTTGTTCCAATGGTGTTCAATTGGCTTGAGATCTGGTGAGATCTGTGAAGGCTATATCATATGATTTAAATCAATTTCATACTTGTCAAAGCATTCACTGATCCATTGTGCTCTGTGAATGGAAAGCATTAACATCCTGGACGAGACCACTCCCAGGACAGAAATGGTTCATCATGGTTTATCAGTCAGAATAACTTTGTATTGATTTGCCATGACCCTTCACTCCAAGGGTGAAGTGAATAAGACCGGACAGATAAAATAGCATTCTGTCCACAGCAACGCAAAGACACCAGAACTCACTGAGCCTTGCCAGTTTTGATCAAAATTTCCAACCATATCCTACTAACATCTTTTCAATAGATGTCACTTTAACACTGTTCATTTTAAAACACAGCCTTGTGAGCTGTCTTAATGAATCAAACTCCTGTCATCACTGCCTCATTAATAAATCCGCTTTGAAAGTCACTTAGATCTTTTCCTCTTGCCATCTGGATCCAAAATCACAGCACATCGTACATTATATGAGACACATAGCATGAATGTTAACATCATGTTGTACACCTGTCTGGAACCAAATCTCATGTCTTCAGTTTTTCTATCGATTTCTCACTCATCTGTATATTTCCATGTATATTTAGTTATGTTTACGGCTATATATTACTGATATAATGTAAAATAAACTAAAATAATAAATATTAATTGTAACTTCTAACTCTTCTGGAATTCATCTCATATTTTGCTCTTGTGTTCTAAGTATGCATAGGACCAAAGGAACCTTCTTTTTTTTTTTGTCCAGTTATGAAACGTTTAAGGGTTTGACATTCCAGTTCATGTTTTTATTAAACATGATTTAGAAAAAAAAACATCTGTAAATATGCATGATATTCTTACTGAATATGATCACATATACAAAAATTGGTTCAACACATGAGATTTTTCTAATTACACACAATCTCTGCTGCAGTAGATTACAGACTAAAATATGTGCAAGTTAAGTTATAGACATACACACACTTTCTAGCTAGAAACCACAAGATGAAAAAATACACTTGCAATTTTAATTAGCTGCTTTGTTCAGTGCCAGTGAGCAGTGTAAAGGCCACACTGATTAACATGACAGCGTGTTAGACAAGGCGCTACTGTGGCCTCGTGTTAAATAGGTTTAAGAGGAGCTCCAAATAGAATGAAGGCTAATGAAATTTTAATAATAATCTGACAGATTTAATTATTATTAAATATTACATAAATCAAAAGGATGGCATGGTGGCACAGCGGGTAGTGTTGCTACCTCACAGCCCCAGGGCTCTGGGTTTGATTCAAAGCACTGGTCCCTGTCTTTGTGCATGTTTGTGTGGGACTGGTATTTCATCTAGGGGACAAATCTCTCACCTTGTGCCAAGCGACTAGGTGACGCTAAATGGAATAAAGAGATTTCTGAGGATAAATGAATGAGCTGTCTTTTGCTTCAAACAAAATTATTCTGAATTATTCAGTGAAATTACTCACATATGAAGAATGTCACTAAGCAACTTCATTAATAAATTCTAAGCTTTGGCTTCACAGCCAGTAAAAATATTTTAAAAACATGTGTGTGAAATTGCGATGCTACAATAATTAGCTCATGCTTGTCATTTAGGTTGACACATTAAGAGTGAAGGGAGGCTAAATATATGTTTTTCAACCTTAAGGGGTTTTATCAAGTCTGTCTTAAATCAAAATTGAGGTGCATATAAGCACATTACCATATACTATAAATGTTCCTGCTCTGCTAAATGCATTAAATAAATAGTTATGTTTGGACTTAATTTGTAATACATTTAGATTGTAGATAATAAAGATACCAATATGATTTAGCTCAGACGCTGCAGACTCATATCTCAGCTGAACCTTGGAATGCATTTTTGCATGGAACGAGAGTTGTGTAATTTGGCTCCGATTACTTTCATTGTACTGCATTGTACAGGCGACAAAAGCTGGTGTGCAGAGCAGGAAGACTTTTAACAAGTCATAGGGTAATATACTTAAAAGCCCCTTAATTTCAATTTAAGCCAGACATGAAATAACCAGCATTATCTCTTTAACAGGTGCTGTATTGATCTCTGTTTATCCTCAGTGCTAATTACTATGAGTTTACAACATTCCCTGGCCTTGCAGTGTCCTAGGTCATGTCATCCCAAGCCTTTTCAGCATTGTTATAAATTATTCAGACACCCTCCATATATCCATTACCATATATCTCCTCCAATTTCCTGATTTATATTTCCTATCAATATGAAGATTGCTAAACATTTTAGTCTTTAAATGAGATATTTTCCAATCCCATCCAATTGTGTTTGACAGATAGTGAGTACTGAAATTTTATATTCAAACTGATTTAATATGTATCGCCTATAGGCACCTTTAAAAGACCTAGGCTAAACATTAATCTAGGCTCAATCAACTGACTTGGTGCAGTTCTGTACTGGCCAGAGCTTTTTCAGTTCAAAGACGGGACTGCCTGAGCCCCTTTTGGGTCACTGAGCAAGACCATAGACTCTCAAGCTGGAATTTTATATTATTTCATTTAGCAGGTAATATCGTAAAGGAAATGGTCACCTAGTTATCAATGTCAGAGCATCATAATACTGCCTGGTGATGTTTGCAATTAGAAATTAGTACAGTAACAATCATTTCTATACAATGTATACACTCATTACAGCGAAAGACATAACTCCAGAACATTGACCCAAACAACTGATCGATGTGTGTTTATGTCAATCATCAATAAGTCATTAAGCGCCCAGAGTTACATAAACAATGCTAGAAACATAGAAGATAATAAAGGCCTACTTTCTCGAATGCCAGCTTTTTTATTTTATGGATTTAATGTACAGGATTAATGATGATGTCAAACATCTTGTGTGTTCTGAGCAACAGCCTGCGGCAAAGCATATGAACAAGCTCATGAGGCACAAGGCATACACTGAATCACTTTTATTATAGTGAATAGGACAATACAGATGGAAGACAGTATGGAAACTATTGATTTGGCTCGGCTTAAAATATTGTTATGGTGATGTGAGTTGGGAAAAGTCTGCATGACTGCAACATGGCTGCTTTCTCTAAATGCATGCATTTGCTTACATGGATGTACAAGAACATCACTTCTCTGTGTCCAACCTGATTTGTCCACTCTTGCTCGGAATAATTCTACAAGACCAAGACAAAAAGCAAGCAAAAACTACAATCGAAATTATTTTTCTGTTATTGCATCTCCCTTCAGAGAATTGCAGTCGGAGCTTCGGAGCATTATGGAGACATGCTTATGCAAATTTTCCTTATACAGTATATAATAAAGAATGAACTATATACCTTCTATAAGATATATATATATATATATATATATATATATATATATATATATATATAGTTATGTCTTTGTTTTTT
>JAQMYJ010000037.1:24607553-24702536 GCA_030014305.1 Clarias laeviceps
TATGTATTTCTTTTTTTTTTACATTATTGTAGCCATACCACTTCTATATATATATAAACGGAAAGAATATAAAAAAGGATTTATGAGTTGTGCATAATCTTTAATTATTCTGGTTTGTGCTTCTTGCATGTGCATAATGGAAAGCTTATCTATTGTATTCTATTATAATCTACTGTAGTGATGCTAATATTTTTCAAGCCACTTTCCAAACTATATCAAACAGTAAAGAGTCAGGAGCACTTGAAGGGTGAACATAGGTTAACATAAACATACACATTTTTATTCCATTTTTTTCTGACATACAGTACATGAGTGTTGTTAATATTCCCCAATGCAGTAGTCCTGTTGTGCAAATCCTTAGGACTTTTGGTTTCAATGAAAAAAAGACAAAAATGTGTATGCTTATGTTAGGTGGAAACTATGAAGTCTATAATTTAAACCATCGCTGAGTAATTTAACTGCAAACACGTTGCAGTTGTGCAGGCGCTCTTGTAAACAGTAACAAATTTTAAATAAGTTTAGTCAATCATTTACTTGGCTGTGTCCTCATTTAAACTTTTGCCAATTCTTGACCTTCTTACCATATCAGACTTGGATGTCAGCCATTATGCTGACAAAGGAAAGGAACTTCAGCTGAATAGTAAGAACACATTTATTGAAGTGACTGGATGCCTTTATTTGCATATGCTTTGCCCATGAATGAAAGTCAGATATGTTTTCTGCAGAATGGCCTGAGCCAGTATGCTATGTTAATTTATTCTATTCTTTAATAATAATTTCTAGGTGGCACTGTGTTTTATTGGTTAGCCCTGTTGCCTTGCACCTTCAGGGTTGGGTATTTGATCCCACCTCCAGTCTGTGTGCATGAAGGTTGCATGTTCTCCTCGTGTATGGTGGGTTTTCTCAGAGTACTCTGGGTTCACAGAAATGCAGTGCAGGTTTGAGCCAGTAGTGTATGAATAGGTATAAATGTGTGCTTGGTGTACCGTTCCCGAAATTCCCTGGGATAGGCTCCAGGTCCTCCTTAACCCTAACCGACATAGACAACAGATGGGTGGATAATACATTCTGTACACTTTTTGCACCACTTCTCCTTCTAAGACAGTCTTAATAAAGAAAAATCCTCAGTGTGGGCTTAACACTTTTAGAGTTCCAACTGAACCTATATAAACATTGTAGGGTGTTAATTCAAAACTCTGGGTGTTAATTCAACACTTGTTTGCTCTGTTTGGGGTACGGATCTGTACCTTCCCTTATTGCTGAGACACTCACACATTTTACACACATACCTTTAATGTGTAAAAAAAAAATGGTTCTGCTCAACTGGATAACAGTGTGCTCAGTTGTCATTTAGAAGATTTCCTAATCCTCTGGGAAATCAATTCACACACACAGACACAGACACACAGACACAGACACACACACACACACACACACACACATTTGTCTTTCTGTCTTTGGAATGACCTTCCCTTGAAACGACTAATTAATGTTATGCCTACACCCACATCTATTACCTTAACTTCAATAACTATTTAGCTCTTTGATCAATCGTCAATCAAATGTTTTGTTTTGCTTTTTCTTCAATAAACACTGCATTGTCTCTCTTGGGAGCAAGAAAAGTCCCCACACTTCATCAATTTCGGATGTTCCTATACTTATGGTCCATTCAAGATTTGAAAACATGGCACACAGATACACACACACATACACACACACAGCATTGTCGCATGTGAGAATTCACTGTATTTCATATCTCAAACAAGAACGAAGAAAAAATTGTGTGCATAACCACAAGGTGGTAGACGTAGACCATTATTAATAGTGTAAGTAGAATGCAAAATAAAAAAAGTCAGCATTAAATCAGCGCTGATCGCATCCTCGAACCTCAGGGTCATTCGGTCGACAACCAGTCGGAATTTTCTGAAAGCAATATCAGTAATGCGCATGGGCTGCTTTTTAGCAGTGTGAGGAATTTCAATCTAGAGCCCTGTGACCTTTCAGAGCTCAGCTCAGACGGGTTAAATCACTGTCTGACCCCTACACAATACCAGGACACACTCTTGAGCGCCTGTTTTTTCAACCTGTGCCGGATTTCCAGCCATTTCCCCCATGAGAGTGTGAGAGACAGACCAGGTATATACTGCCTGGAGACATTTAACACAGGAGGTGATTTTTAGGATGTAAAATGAAAAAAAAAAAAGATGTAAGGATGCTGAAATGTGTAGATTTATTTAGTCTTGACCAGAGTATCTGCCAAACCTCTAAATGTAAATGTAAAGTATCGACAAAAGCCAGAAGCATGGTGGATTCTAAAAATGGTGTTCTGAGAGAAATCAATGATGACCCGTTAAGCTGCCAACATGGCATGCACAGGTACACGCATTCACATATCAAACAGTATCGCACTCAGTCTCGCTCAGGCTTCGTATGTTTTCACACATTCACAGGTACTTCATATTCACGATTTCTCTATAAGTATTTATATATAGGTGAGGTGATATCGCACACACCCACACGTCACGGGTATGCACAACCATATCTTACATGATTTCAAGCACTCCACATGCAGGAATTTTCTCTATACGCTTTGGCTTTAGGCACCCTTGTGGCTTATGATGTGAGGAACATCTGCGCTGTTCCTTTCACACTTATTTATGAGCTGTTCCATATCTCTCACCCAAGGCACATTTGCACTTTGACTCACACTAAAAGAGGACATTTCACATACGGCTGTCAAAGTCCATGGCTCTGCATTATTAATTCACACCTGCAGAATTCTTTTTACCCCAATGCAGATTTACAGATAAATATCAGATGCTGTATATGCATTTACCTGCGTCTTAATTTGGAATACCCGTACACCTGATAAATAATGCAATGATCCGTTGGACAGTAAAAAAAAAAATGTAAATAAATAAATAAATAAATAAAATTATATATACTGTATATATTTTTTTCTTCCTAATTTCCAATAGTTCAGTTTCTGTGTGCCCACTGTAGCCACAGATTGAAACCTGATGTGGTCTTCTGCTTTTGTAGCCCATACGCTTTCTGCACATTATGGTGGTAGAGTGCTTACTTTAATTACAGTCAGTAGCCTTCCCGTCAGCTTCACCTATGAGCTCCCTCATTAACACATCATTAACACCATAGCTAGAGCCTCTTACTGAATGCTTGTGAACGTGTGTGTGTGTGTGTGTGTGTGTGTGTGTGCATTTTCCATGTTTTTTAACACTTTGCTCAGCCTGTCTGTGTAATAAAAAACATGGCTTATTAAGATCACATTTGCTCCCCATTCTGATGTTTTTATATGAACCTTAACTCATGTGCTTGACCTGCGTAAAGTTATGCATTTCTCAGCTGCTACATGATTGGCTGATTGATGATTACAGGAATGTACAGATGTAAAGGTGTTCCTAATAACGTGGACGATGGATAGACTATATACAATACAATGTAAGATTTCAAGTCAACAAGGGCCATACATTTAATAATCATAACATTTAATTGTTAAAAGGAAAAAAAAACATGTATAGGTAAACATTTAGCCTTTTTATTATTACTTTTAACTGTTCAACATTACTAATGATTCTATTAGCATATTCCTAATTGTAGTTCTCGGAAGAGAAATGTGAATAGGTTTTTTTCTTCAACATTCCTTCTTTCTCTCATGTGATCAGCAAAGTGACTGGGCAAGATGAGTGAAATAAATGTGTTCAGTAGATTTTTGCAGAATGTTGAAGCAAAGAAACATTTACAGACATTTTCACTGTCACTGCCATTGCGGTTACACCAGCATTCAGCAAGAGGAACAAGTCTGCATTATTTAACGTCTACAATACTGATTGTGAAATAGGACCTTATGTACTGTAGTTTAAATGTTGTCTGAACACCACATTAAATAAGCTTATGTTTCATTTCCTCTTGCTCCTGCTATCAATGGCACTGTTTTTTCTTTGCTTTATATATATATATATATATATATATATATATATATTATTATTATTTTTTTTTTTTAAATAGCAGAGAGAGAGATTGCTAAAAAACTCAAGAAATGCATGAATGCTTTGTGTATAAGAGAAATGAGATTTGTGCGGGAAGCTGTTTTTTTTTTTTTTTTTTTTGCTACACTCACAGTTACATTAACTGCTCTGTGATTTGCATTGGGATTTCTGAACTTTACTATAACCTTATGGGACGACAGACATGTATGCAGTCAGTGAATTTTTTTTCTCATGAGATTTAATGATCTCTGTGAAGTTTTTATATGCAACAAAACACATTTTTCTTTGTTCCAATTTGCTAGCAGTGACTCAATACAAAAAAAAACACAATAAAAGTGAGTTGGCTATATTGTGTTTAAAAATCCATCTAGCAGATTGTTTATATTAAATTACATGCCTAAATGACAACAAAAACAACTGCAGGCTGATTTCTCATTTGGGACAAAACTGAGGAATTTGGAGTTAGAGCATTTTGCAAAATTCACACAAAATTCATACTTCAATAACCAAAACAATGTTGTCTGATATTTTGACATTTGTGCATGTTTTCTTTGAGTCACATTTGTAAAAAAAAAAAAAAAAAAAAAAGGTTTGGATAAATTTTGTACATTTTTACACCTCCTGTCAGAACATTAGTTCTACAACTATTAAAACACCAGATGCACATCCCTGTACAAGGTCACGGGAAACCTGGAGCCAGGGAACTCGCAGAATGAGAAAGAAAGGTACACCCTGGACAGGGCGGGGCACAAGTACACACATGCACACACTACAGGCAATTTGGAAACGCCTACTCTTCATGTCTTTGAACTGTGGGAGGAAACCAGAGTACCCAGAGGAAACCCCACTAGCACGGGGAGAACATGAAAACTAAAATGCACACAGACCTGAAGCGGGAATTCAATCAATTTGGAGGTATAAGGTCACAGCGAGAATCACTACGCCTCCATGCTGTCCCTGTCAAGAACAATCATTAAAAAAAAACACTGGCGGAGTCCTTACAGAGGGTGTGTAGTTTGTTCTGTATTGTAATTTCTGTTATTCTCTCACTTGATGAAAAAAAAGCATTCATTTTCAGTTGTACACAATGGCATATCTTACATACTGAATAGACCATTCAACTGTATTCACAATAAAATTGATTTCAAAGTAATAGACACAAATGCATACATTTTAACTGTAAAAGAAAATGACTTTACCACCTGTGTGGTGAAATAAGAGAATATAATGTTGACCACATCTTTACATGGCCTGTAAATCCATGTGATTGCACAAGGACAGTGAAATGCTGTGTTGTCTCGTGTTGTCCATTTCAGGCTTGACCTTTCCATAAAGATCATCCACAAACCAAAACAAGGCATTCTGGATTGTTTGGGCTGATTCAGGATTTGTGGTGTACTATGGTATAGCTCCTCCAAGAAGACTCACTGTTGTCCTTATGAGGCTTTTGATTTAGTTCAGAATAACTATTTAACATCCACCCTCCTCTCCATTTAGTCTGTATCTTCAGTGTTTAATCAGTTTTGACACCCAGTATGCAAACATTTGCAAGTTGGGCTGTGAAGATAAACAACTTTGCTTGGTGTAAAAAAGCAAACTGTGCAAAGAGTTTTTTTTTTTTTTTAAAGAAATGAACTCGGTAGAAGAAGGGTGACATGGCCCCAGGCTCTTCGATTGAATCTTGAGTTATTCAGGAGCTTCCAGCTTCCTCCCACAAATTAGTTTGAGGTGGATTAGACCTTCGTGTGAAAGTACAGTACAAGTCAAAGGTTTGGACACACATTCTAATTCTAATTTTTTAGTAATTTATTTTCTACATTCTACAACAATAAGTGGGGACATCAAACCTATGAAATAACACATATGGAATTATCTAGTTACATATCAACAACAACGGTCAACTGCTATTTTAAGATATGCTGTTCTGGAATAGTTCTTGCAAGAACAGTATTGTCAAGTGCATTTGCAAAATCCTTCAAGCACCATGATGAAACTGGCTCTCATGAAGACCATCCAATAAAGCGAGACCAAAATTTACCTCTGCCACAGAGGAGAAGTTCATTTAGAGTTGCCAGCCTCTAACATTACCAATTAACAGCACCTCAGATAAGTGCCGTTATGGAGGCTTTACAGAGCATCACATACATCTCAATATCAACTGTTCAAAGAAGATTATTGCATATTTTGGATGCCTTTAGTATTTTTACAATGTAGGACGTGGATGTGTGTCCAGACTTTTGACTGGTCGTTTGCCTAGTGCCTGACAATGGCCTGGTGTATTCCCAGCACATACACAGTGTTCCTGGAAGAGGCATCAGGCACATGACAACCCTGGCTAGTACAGTATAATGTGGCAATGTAAATAACTGTAAACATTTGTCTATCACTGTCACACATTTTCCACTTCATGCGGTCTCTTGAACTACTGTAACAGCTGTGTGTAGTGTGTTCATACTAGAGGAGCAATATTTGTACTAAATGTGTGCATATGGATTGTGTGACAATACAAATACCAAGTTGACATGAGACATTATTCAAAATGATTATAATCTATATTGCTTAGCCAAAAAAAAACACTCAACAATATTAGTCACAAATATTTTGTTCAACCGCCTTTAGCTTTGACTACAGGATGCAAAGTGGTGGCCAGCTCATGTGTGAAAATGATTGTTCATGCTCCCACAAACACTCAGCCATCAGGGATGAAAAACTCCATTGATGGTCGTTCAGTACATTCAGGTCATCAGCTGACTTCATTTTATTGCCACATAACGTTGCCAAGATCTGACCAACCGAAGCAACTCCAGATCATAAAACCTCCAGAGGCTTGTGCAGTGAGCACTATGCATGATGGGTGCATCAATTCATTTACATCCCCTTTTTACCCTCATCCACACATTACTCTGGAACAGGGTCATTCTGAACTCATCAGACCACATGACCTTTTGCCATTGTTCCAAGGTCTAAACTTTATACTCGCTAGCATATTGAAACCTTTTTTTTTATTATTTTTAATTAGCCTCATAAAATGGGAGGGTTGAATCGGGAAGGGTATCCTGTGTAAAACAAGATTTTTTTTTTCTGTCCACATTTCTTTTGTGAAGATGATGGTTCAGCACTAACATACTGTAACATCACATCTAGTCACAAATCTTCTTTATATCAGAGCTTCTATTCTGTCCTTACAGATGAGACATCAATACACAGCCAGTTCCATCATTTACGTTCTGTTTTTTAAACAACATTTACACATCTACACAACTGTTACACTTTACGTAGCCCTTTCTGCTGTAGTTTGTCTGCAGAATCAGATGGAATCATAATTTGTCTTGGTCCTGGGTGCAGACATATAGGGACAACATCGAGCATTGGACAATTTGTACACAAAGGCACTACAAACTCGTGCACACACTCACACAAGATCATGACATCCACAATGTGCAAACAAGTTTGTTTTAAACTTCACGGAGGTTCTGTTGGTGCGACATATTTACCACTTCTTCTCTATTTAAAGGGGTATATGGATAGGAAGACAATTTAAACTCTTTCGACTGTCTGATTAATCCTGTCTTATGTTTTTGAGCTTGCGTGTGTGTGCGCGCGCGCGCGTGTGTGTGTAAATGTGTTTCTAATCCTTTCCACAGTAATCATTCACTCTCATGCCTTTCCTGTTCCATCATATGAGCACAAAATTGCAGTGTTCTGATGTCCACGCTTGCACATTCTGCCATCTAGGCAGAAGGACACAGTTATGTCTCCAGTCTCCACCACCTGCATTTCACATTCATAGAAAATCCTGCCTATTAATTTCCACGAGTGGAGGCAGGGCTGGAGTGCTGATGAAATATGTGCCAGGGAGGAGCAGGCAATTTCTATCTTAAAGCCAACAGACATCACTTTCACTTAATGCTGTTTGGAAGAAGGAAATAGAGAGCTGCTTTTTTACTCTTATTATTTTTTTTAATTCATTTTCACAAACATGAGAGAAAATCTAGTGCAATGTAGGCCATTTCTTGCGCCACACCACATTTATTGCTTCTCCCTCTATTTCTGACAGAGAGATGGTTGTGCAATGTGTGTGTTTGTGTGTGTGGGCAACCTGTATAATGTGGAATAATTGCACATGCAAACAACTCTGTGAAGGAAAAAAATCTCGGCTCTGCCTAAATCCTACTCTAAGAATCTGATCGAGTGCGTACTACAAGCAGAGATTTTATTTACCTCACTATGTGTCACACTTTGTGTCATCAGTGTAGTTCAATTTGTAACTCAGATGTTGTGATTTAAACAGTTTTCGTGTACTGCAAGTGTTGATAATTATATCTGGGTTGGACCCTTTTGCCTTAATTCTTTGTGGCATAGATTTAAAAGGATGCCGGAAACATTCCTTACAGATTTGGGTCCATATTGACATCATAAAGGTGCTGCAGATCTTTCGGCTGCACATCTCACATTCCACCACGTCCCGAATGTGCCCTACTGGATTGAGATCTGGTGACTGTGGAGGCTGTTTGAGTACAGTGAACTCTGTAGATGGGCTAAGGGGCTCAAATTGTGCCAAGAAAATATCCCCCACACCATTAGACCACAAGCAGCCTGAACTATTGACACAGTGATGTGGTCTATGATCATTTTCAGCCTACCATCTAAACATCGCAACAGAAATCGAGATGCATAAGACAAGTCAAATTTTTTTTTTCCAATCTTCTATTGTCAATTTTTTGACCCCATGTTTTGAGCCTGACTGGAGTACCGCCTGTTGTGGTCTTCTGCTGCTGTAGCCCATCCGCTTCAAGGTTCTACATGTCAAACATTCAGAGTTGCTCTTCAGCATATACTTTAGTTGTAGCGAGATGTTATTTGAGTTACTCTTGCCTTTCTATTGACTTGACCAAGTCTGCCTATTTCTCTCTGACCTCGAGCATCAACAAGGCATTTCTGCCCAGAAAACTGCACAGGATATTTTCTCTTTTTTAGACCATTCTCTGTGAACTTTACAGATGGTTGTGTGTGAAAATCCCAGCAGAACAGCAGTTTCAGAAATACTAAACCAAGTCTGTATGGCACCAACAACCATCCCATGTTCAGAGTCACTTAAATCACTTTTTTTCCCCCCGAGTCTGATGCTTGGTTTGAATTTCAGCAGATCGTTTTTTCCAAGTCTACATGCCTAAATGCATTTAGTTACTGCCATGTGATTGGCTGCTTAGATACAGTATGTGCGTTAACAAGTGAGTGCATATACTGTACATACAAGTAACAAGAGGCTTAGGCAATACCATGGTCTGACATGACTCAACTTAAAACCCCTAAAACTAAAATTATGACTAAGGGTGTGACAATTATAAAAATAGCAAATATTATTACACTGTATGTGCAATAATATCTTGCCTTCTTTTTTTTGCACCCACAGAGCTTTTTTTTTAGGTCGATGTGGATGTATATAGTTATTGATGTTTGGATTAAAGTCATTCAACCATAGTGACCAATCAAACACTCTAATCACTGTAAGAACTCAGTAATAACCTGATGAGGAGCTGTAATTTCCAGCACTGTATCATTCTTTTTTTTCCCTTTAAATCACAGACCCTCTGTAGGTCCCTGGACTTAAACACTCTTGATGAAGATGATGATGATGATGGCACAAAATCATAATTTTTAGTTATGGTTACAGTAAAAAAATATATTTATGTTGTTTGTAGCATAAAAGCCTGTTTAATAAGCATAAAAATGGCAGGTGCAAATGAGAGAAAAGTGATATTACATCATTGTTTTATTAAACCTCTGCAGTAAAATTTATGCTCTTAATGGGTCTGTCATAAAATATTTTTGCAGTGAATCTGCAAGTTACATCCTATTAGAAATAAACGTTTTATCTATTATTCATGTCATTCGACCACTGATCTTGACCTCATCAACAAAATTTCAACAACAGCAATGAGTGCAAATAATTATAGATAATATAAAAAAATAAAAAAAAACACTTTCCAGTGACCGGAATCTTTGACTGACTTTGTTTTGTACGTCCATATCACACTGTTCATATTCATATATTTGTTCTTTATTTTCACTTTTTCTTGGAGACAATCCCATAAACACTCATGTGTGTAAAGTAGTAATACAGAAATATAGGGCACCAGTCCATTTATGGCACCATGCTGACACACATTCACACCAGATTAGTCAATCCATCTACATGATTTTATTTTTATTTATTTTTCTGAGGAGGGTGGGAAAGAACCACAGAAAGTTTAATCAAATCAAGTGGGCTTTTAGTGTCATTCCTCTAGTGTCATAGCTGTTATATATTGGAACATAATGTCATTTTCTCCATGATCATTGTGCACATATAACGATACAGTGGTACAGCAGACAAGATGAATTTAAGTACAAATACTCAACAAGTGCAGGACAATAAATGCTTAACATGGCCAGGAAAGCTATAACACAAAGGCCAACTTCCAATATTGTGCAGTGCAGCAGCAATAAAAATGAGCAGTGGTATTAGGTCAGGTGTTCTATTAGGGTTAGGTGTTTGACCACCCAAGGTGAGTGTTGTTCAGTACTTCTGTCAAATTCTGTTCATCGAGGGTGAAGAATCCATGTGAGGGTTAGGAGGAGTCGTCTGCCATAATGCTGGCTTTATTGTTATTTTATGAGAACTTGGAAGAAATGAGAGACTTACTGATCAGAAGGTTCAAGCTTTAACACTATTAACACTAAAGCTATTAACCCTCTCTGTTTCATGGCTGAATGTGATTTCTAAACTTTCATAAAAGAATTTCATTGTGCTGTAAAGTCTAAGAGACAAATCAAGGCTTCTTCTTTAAGCTCAAGATGGCAGATGAGGTTCTTGGTAATGTTAGGTAACAATGCTACTCATGCAGCACCCACCAAGCCTACAAGCAACAACAAATTGATGAGCCAAGACAAGTAATCAAAACTGCAGTAGCAACATTGGTAGTGCTAGAATGCCTTGACAGCTCAAGCACAATAGCTTTCGGATTGATGCGCATGTCTAATAGCCTAATAAAAGTCCACTATTGATCACTACCCCACCGATACAGACTACTTACTGGAATTAATTTATAAACTAATAAACGTGGAACAGTCCATTTCCCCTGCACTGTAATTGAACAACCTGTCTTAGAGGGATTCATTTAAAGCTTTTATGTTATTTTTAACACATCCAACCAGCATAGAAGAGCTACTTTGATTCAGTAATAAACCTAACATTAAACTATTACAATTTTCACAGACGCCCAGAAGCATCACATCACACAAGCACATCATTTTAAATAGTGTGTATTAACAATATGGGTGGGAGACACGCAGAATTTGAGAAATGCACAATTTTCCTGTACACATTATCTTCATGATATTCCAGTTACTGATGCAGGGTGGCTTGTGAACATGATATTTATGAAATATGAACTAGCCAGCAATTAGAATACTAAAGATCACTTGGGAAAAAAACAAACTTCAGCTGTGTTAAACCTGCCATACAGTTTTTTTAATTATGGGAATTCCTTGATCATTGGAGGACCCGAAACCTCAGAAAATGTTCTGTCTGTCTGTCTGTCTGTCTGCATAAATGTCTGTCCAGCCAGATATTGTCAAACCATCACGCAAAACTGGCAGGACAGAATTGAATGAAACTTTGCCAATCCTTCAGTATTTGACTGAAGTTAAGCCTGCACCATAAATGAAGTCAAAATGTTGAGTAGAAGCGAAGTTATGTGCCAGATTACAAACCACAAATTTTTCACAGCGTGCTGCGCATACATCAAACTGTGGGCACGTTGTAAATCGACCACTGGACAGAATTTAATGAAACTTTAGCTGTACTTACATTTCTGCCTGAAGTTTAACCTGTCAAAATGTTCACAAGTGATGTTATGCACAGGTATGTGCCGGATTTAATAATCTAATTTAAAATAAGATACTAATCAGCTACTTGCTCAAAGCAAACAAAAATCTGCACCAATAGATATATAAAAAAATCTAAACTAAATATTTTACTGGCATTAGTTAATATTTTCACCACTAAAATAACAGTGCTAAAGTGGTAAAACCCACTGGAGTCATTTTAAGACTTAATCTTTATCAACTTTTTCAATTTCTCATCTGTGATTCACTCTCCGATTACCGAACAGCGAGTGTATGTGGCTGACGAAGAAAGAACTACTACTTAATGTGAACAAGGCGTAAGATACTCAAAATTACACTTTAAAATTAAACCTTACAAAATTTTATTCCTTTGTATTAAAAAGTTAGGCAGTGAGTTCTGCCGTACAGAAAGACAGGCAGACATGTACGTGGGCTTCAACCTGAAAGAATAGATTTTTTATTTTTAGCTTTAACCTTTTAACTATTTCTACAAACTCTTTTTTACGCAGCTATCACTTACAGTGCATTAGAGATACATACAGTTGACCATTTTGCATAACACATGGGTTAGATGGGTAAATTTCATATAACTTTTATACACAACCCAGTTCATTTGTGTCTAAGCTCATTTACCCAATTGTCTTTATAGTTAAAACAGATTGATCATGGAGCCAACAATTACGTCTTGTTATTTAAGTCGGTAACAAATGAGAAATCCGTATAAATGGTTATAGATGTCCAATTAATGTTTGGTATTGTTTAGTTTACTGTATATATTTAAAAGCTGTATAATTCTAGAAGTGCATAGGTTATAATGCTTATTACTCATATACTACACTGTCTGGCAAAGAAAAAAAATTGCACAGTCTAAGATTTTGTTTAACCACCTTTAGCTTTGCTTACGGCGCACAATGTGGTGGCAGAGTCAAGTGTGAAAATGATTGGGTTGAGATGTCTGATATGCAAGTCAAGATCCTTCATGAGAGATTAAAATCAAAATTAAACACAGATTCAGCATATGAATCTAATACACTTGCAACATAAACAAGGTAGGAAATCTATAAAAAAAAAATAAAAAAAAGTAAGTTATAACCTACATTGCAGCAATATACTATATATTGCAGGCCATTCTAATATTAGAGCATAAAGCTGCGGGACTAGGCTACTGTTACTGTTTTTTCATTATTTTAAATAACTCACACAAACTGTTCAAATACACATGAAGTGTTGATTAAACAAAGCTAAGCGCACTCAGTTTAAAGACAATGCTCTTGTGTATTCAGTACATCATTGTAACATGTTGAAACAAATTAGGATAATGTCCTTCTCAGAAGTGATGGATATGGGTAGGCCTAAATGTTCGTATTGACATGACAACGCCGTTAAAGAGCTCTCTTAACAGGCTGCACTCTGAAGTACACTCCTCCTCAGCAAGTGAACAAGTTTGCGTTGCCTTATTTCGCCCCATGTCCCTCCCCTCGCTCTCTCATTAGGCCTCTTCGGCTAAGGTTGAGGGAGAGGTTTTGTTTGGAGCTGGCCCAAATGAAAACATACAGTTGAAATATAGCCAGACAGCCATCTCTCTCTCTCTCTCTCTCTCTAGTGATTTGTTATGTTGGACTGCCTCTGGTTTTTCCAACCGAGCGCAATGAGCCCTAGCTCCAGTGAAGGAGGCACAGTCGATGCAGACACTTTTATGGACCCTTACAACAAAAACTGTATTGTAGAGAACTCTCTTAGCTACCACTGAATTTCTGGCAGCGCTAAATTTAGCCATGCAGTTCACAGTGTCTTTCCTTGCTGCTTGCAGCATGCACCGCATTCTTCATAATGATACTAAGGTAATACAATTAAATACATTCTTGCACCTCATGGATGGAAATTTTCTCTCCTTACATGTTTTAACTGCATGTAAGTTATCAAGTTTTAGTGATGAAATGAATATGGGTTGCCTTCTTTTTTTTTAATGATACCCTCCTTTTTCCAAGTTGCATATCTTTATGAACATTCTAACCCAAAGAAAGTGGAGTTTAGTTCAATTACAGGTCAGCTTTCAAAGAGCTTTCATAGAGTCATGACTAGGCAGTCAAAAACTTTAAGGTCAGTGCTTTATGTATTGCACACACACACATGCTACGGGCAATTTGGGAACGCCAGTCAGCCTAATCTGCATGTCTTTGGACAGTGGTAGGAAAACCTCCAGGAAACCATGGAGGTGCACGGTTACAATACTATTCACCATGCCACAGCACCGCATACTAAACACTAAAAACACAACTACATCAAGATACACAATTCATTGTGAAACTCCAGAGACCCGAAGTGGAGTGAACCGAGGTAAATGAGATTACATATAAGTGTTTGTTTTGCTAACATTTCGCCAATCCATTGGCAGAGGGTGTGTGTGATAATAAAGGTAAGTTGATAAGACATGCTTGTTTAAGCTCCTAACAAGGTGTGACAGCCCTTTGTAGGCTATACAGAGCTACTGCATGTATTACCTGTATTTAAGTCAGAACATATTCTCCTCACATTGTCGTAAAACTCAGGTTTAGCTGATCAAATCAGTGCATTTAGGACAAAGAGGCATTGCTACCTGCCCGGCAGTCTTGTCATCTGTCAATTCAGAAAGGCTTTCGGTCTTCTATTACACTGCCTGGACAAGGTCACTGTTTCTGAAGGGTCAAATTATGAGCCTCCATCAAGTAAAGAAAATAACATTGGTAAATCCTGGAAAGATAGATCTGAACTGTCAACTACAGGGATGAAGGGACATCACTTAAATATTTGGCAAACTGCATTGTAAAAACACACACACACACACACACACACACACACACAAAGAGAAAATCACCAGGAGACATCACAGCATTTCCACATCCAAAATCAATTGGAACTCACAGGATTGAGACTAATCTAAACAGACTGTGAAGCAATGAAAAAAGTAATGTGGTCTGATGAGTCCAGATTGACCCTATTCGAGAGTAACGGCAGGGTAAGAACGTGTTATGATCTGGGGTTGCTTCACTTGGTCTGGTCTAGGCTCAGCAACGTTATGTAACATGAATTCAGCTGACAACCTACATGTACTGAATGACCAGGTTCTCACATAAGGTTATCCCGAGGGAATTTGTCTTTATTGATGGCTCAGGGATATTCCAGGATTCAATTTGTGAAAGAGTGGCTCTGCAAGCATGAGGAATCATTTTCACACATGACTCTGCCACCACATTGTGCACCGTAAGCAAAGCTAAAGGTGGTCAAACTATGTAAATCTTAGACTGTGCACATTTTTTTTTCTTTGCCAGACAGTGTAGTATGAGTAATAAGCATTATAACCTACTGTATGCAGTCTGTGTGGGTACATTAAATAGTTTTTAAATAGACTTTTCAAGGTTACACTTAAAAAAAAAGATATTCTGCAAATCGCTGATTATACTCTCAATTATGCAGTGTGCATAATTGGAAAGTTATTTAAAATCCTATGGTGCTTTAACCATCAGCTGCTTTTACAGTCACTATAGTGTTGCAGTGCATTTTTTGGGGAAAGTGTACACACACTTCAACAGTTGTTATCTATGCCTTTTTTTAAACCTCAAATTGTTTCCTCTAAAGATGTCAGCCGTTGCACCATTGTTGATGCGACTGTAATCATGTGACCATCAGAAAAAATATCAGGATGAGGGCAGAATCACCCCAACATTCTATGTAGTTATTCTTAACCTGAAGACAGATAAACATGCCGTTGAAGAGCACTATCAGGAGAGAGATAAATGAAGGGTTACAAAAGCCCTGAGTACGCTTGGCCCAAATTTGTCTGAGGATAGGGGTCCAGTGCACTGACATGTCGGTCACACCATCATTCTTACCGGTGCTCCTGACACCAAAACAAAAAATTATACAGCACGAGACTCCTACTCCAAATGAAATAAAGTTACATTGTATCCTCCTCCCCTCCAGTTCCCACTACTCCTGTCCAAAATAGTAAATTACTCCCTAAACCTCAATTTTAACTAATAGAGATAATATGAAAATCTGATGGGGGCGATGGGGGGGCTGTGGTGGGAAATGACATTTGTTTAGCCAAATTATTTTGTATTAAAATTGTCATGACTATATCACTGTTGTTTTTATTACAATATTGCAAATGTTGTATATGTCTTGTTCAGATGTGCAGAAAATAGACAGACAGATAGATAGATAGATAGATAGATAGATAGATAGATAGATAGATAGATAGATAGATAGATTACTTTTTTAATCGCAAAGGGAAATTTTAACATTACAGCAGCCATTTCACAGATTATACAATAAATTTACAAGCAACATATTAATATATAAAATATTTAAAATAAAAAAATCTAATTAAAATTTTCAATTAAAAAATCAATAAATGATTCATGTATCAGCGTATTTAAATTAGGAGCAGAATTTCCACTCAAGTAAATCATGTAAGTTGAATAACAATATAATAATAATATATAAGTATAATAATAAACAATAAATAATAAAACAATAAATAATGGCAAAAAGAAATTATATGTTTATGTTGAACTCATGAAATAGAATTAATTACAATTACAAACCTAATGAAAATAGACATAATATCAATATGTTTATACCATATGAGATCAGAATATTTTATAGCATACATACCATTTTATAGTGTATTAAAAAAAAGTACAGTACATTCAAATGAGGGGGTAGTGATTGATGGTGATTTTTTTTTTTATTCCATTATACTGCTACTGCAAGAAATGCATTATAAAATGTTACTTACCTTTTAGTGGCTTTTTTTTATAATACTTGCTTCAACTGCTTGAATCACAAAACTGAGTGCTACAAAGGAGTATACAATGCTACTTCTTCACATAATATTAAAATATAGTCAGTGGAATGGTATGCGTATATAAGCTGAAACAAGTCACTGAGGATGAAAGTAAACACAGTGCCAACAAAAGGTTTTTAAACCTGCTCAAGCTCAAGTTCATCATAAAATTAATTCAATACTATCATCCTATACACAATACTCCACGATGACAAAGTAAAATCAGGAGCCTGGACTGTTTGTTAATGCATAAATAAATAAATAAAAATTAATTAAAAATATCCCATTTACATGAGTATTCAGACCCTTTGTTTTTACACTTGCCGCTGAGCTCTGGCACATCCTACTCCTATTAATGGTCTTGTACTGTAGATGAAGAGACACGTACCTGTCTATAAAAGGTCTCACAATAAATGGTGCCTGTCAGACTGAAAACTCAATTCAGGTTTATTTATATAGTCAAACAAAGCCATGAAGTCAAGAGGCTTATCTGTAGACCTGAGAGACAGGATTGTGTCAAGACACAGATCTGGGGAACGATACACGAAAAAGTCTGCAGCGTTGATAGTGCACAGGAGCACAGGAGCCCCCATCCTTTTCAAATGGAAGAGATTTGGAATACTCAACAGTCTTCCTAGATCTGGCTGCCCAGCCAAACTGAGTTATTGGGGACAAGGGGACAAGAATGATTGGGCCAAGAAGAATGGACAAAACTTCCAGAAGAAAGGTGCGTTAAGCATGTAGCATCAGTCACAAGCTGAATAACAGTTGAGTCTGTCATTGCTGCCAAAAGTGCTTTAACCAAGTATTGAGTGACGGGTCTGACTTATGCAAACGGGATAGTTCAGATAAAACACTCCAAACACCTGGTTTTATTTTTTCTCATTGTAGAGCATAGTGTGTAGAATGATGAGAAAAATAGATTAAAAAAAAAACTTTCCATCATACCACAGTTTACCAAACATAACAGGATTTTAGTAAGTTTTAACACACTTTAAAAAAGTAAGTCCTGTTTCTTTAGATCATGATATAAATTTCCGGTGGTGTATAAAATGTATCATGAGTTAGTGAAGGTTTTTTTTTATTATTTGAATGTCAAGAAAACAGTGTAAAAATTCAAAAGGTGCAACCAACATTATTGTGTGCTGAAGGACACACACACACTCACACACCTGTGCATGTATGCGTTTCATTCCTCTGCGTGTAGAAAGCTAAAGCTAAATATGCCAGCGATTAGAGCACAGATAAATAGCTCCTGTGTTCAGCACAATTTATTGGCATTAATTATTTAGCTGCCACAGCCGGACATTATGCAGTTCACACACTTAATAAGTGTGGATCGTGAGCGGGTCAGAGAGTGATTAGTGCCGTTGTGCAGAGAGGCTATGGGAGAACATTTATTCCTCTGTAATTACTTAAGATGATTGAGCGCACGCATTAGGCACTCGGCAGAAGGAGGCTTCCTGAGCACACGGGCGCTTGTTAAAATTAAGAAAATGAGAAACAATTTAACCTGCCATTCATGCTATGTATCCCCATTAGTAAGATGAAGATACGCTATAATCACATCCATTCCTTAGACTTGACGTGTCTGGGGGTTTCAGTTGACATTCCTCTGTTCATCTCTATTTGAACGCTTACATTTTTTAAATTTATTTACTTGTTCGTTTACGGAGAAAATTATTAACACATTTAAGAAAGGAATGTTCTGTTATATATATATTAATTAAATCAAGTGTTTTAAAAAAGCATTATGTGTTTAGTTACAACTTATAAGCCACAGTTTCTCTAGAGCAGGGATAAACACTTAACCTCAAATGTATCCCATCACACACTGGTTAGTACACATTCAGGCCGTATAACAGATGGACAGAGAAGGAACTACACACTGGGTAGGACACCAGTCCATCACAGAACATGTTTTAGATAGTGGGAAGTAACCAAATAACCTGGAGGATGCAGGGAGAAAAATCAGCAAAGTAACCCAAGCTCAAGATCAAACCTAATTAATTTGATTGTGTAAAGCTGTTTTGCGACAATGTCAATTGTTAAAAGCGCTATACAAATAAAATTTTATTCAATTCAATTACTATTTTTGGGTTGTGGAATGAATCATCAGAGGTTTCATTATTTCTTATGGGGGAAATTCACTTTGATATATGAATGCTTTGGTTTACAAACACGCTTTGGGAACAAATTATGCTCCCATCCAAAGTTTAACTGTATTTCATTAGTTGTAATAATTTGACAATAAATATTTGTTCTATCCCTGGATATTTGAGGAAAACGGTTGACGTCACCAGTGCCTATGTTAAAATTTTAAGATTCGGTTTCATTTTCCTATGTAATGAAGTACATGTACAATTTGTTTATATTTGTATTAGAAATATGGACCTTATTGCCAATTTTTAATTGCTAGTTACTTTCCACCCAACCTGTATAACTCATACTTTGGGTTGAGCAGTATGACAATATCTTTGTCAGGTTGTGACATTTTGGATCAGTATCATTGCACACAGTATGGGCACTGACTGGTCTCAAGTGGTGCTAGTCATCGTATGCTGTTAATTGAGCATTGTATGCTGTTAATTGCCTTGGAACTCTCCCACTGGTGCCATTCTTGCCCTCTTTCTTATTGTCGAGGTCCACTGCTTTTCCCCCCCATATATGCTTCCTCTGGGTAAAATTATTCATAAATCTGATATTAGTTTGACAACCAGTTGTATATTTATTAAAGCCAGATGAGCTTTAAACCATCTTAATAAATTTGAGGAATGTGTTATGGACATTAGATGTTTGTTAACTTCCTTCTGCTTGATCCTGACAAGACAGAAGTACTAGGACAACATGCAGCTAGAAGTAAGCTTTCTGATCACACAGTAATTCTGGATGGCCTTTCTGTTTTATCATTTGCAGCAGTATAAAATACCTTGGTGTGGTATTTGTCTTTCATATGAAGCTCATGTTGATAATGTAAGCATGTTTTCAGGATCAAACCTGGGTCTCTGAAAACATGGGCAGGTTATGGTAGCAGCTCCTTCAGTAATCTTTCCTAATTCAATTCAAATTTATTTATATAGCGCTTTTAACAAGGTTCAGTGTTGCAAAGCAGCTCACAAAATCAAAATGATTGAAATGAGTATGAAATGCGAGAAACTATGCATGAATCCAAATGATCAGATTGTCCTTAATAATCAAGCCACGGTGGCAAGAAAAAACTTCCTGACATGGCAATAAGAAAAAACCTAGAGAGGACCCAGACTCAACACGGAACCCATCCTCATTTGTGTGATAATGGATAGCAGGGATTGATCTGCCATCATAATGTTTGTTAAATACACTTAAACATATGTAAAAGTAGTCAGCAATTAATACAAGGGGTGTTCAAGTAAATAGGGCACAGTTATGAGAATAAAAACTACCTTAATTTTTCTGTCTAATCCATCAAGGTAGAAAGTTTTCTCAGTACGCCGGAGCCATGATCGGACAGCCTGCATCACGTCTGACATGCTGGCCACCAAGGAATTCCTTTGTTGGTCCAACCATGTGGAAATGGCTTTGAGTGAGGTCAGGACTACATGACTATACAAGGGATATGGCAATAACTCCCAGTCAGGTTCCTATAATGTGCAAATGGTGTTTGTGAATGATTGTGTGTACAGTTCTCACAGACAGATGTGTCTCTTCGGCAAACGTGCGACAAGTTATAAATCAGTTTTCAAGGATCAGGCGTTCCAGTTACCGAATGTTCACTGGAACGATTGCAGTGGGATTTCATTGATCTACAGCCTTCTGTAAACCTTTTTTTAGTTGGAAATTCAAAATTTCAAGATTTTTTCCAGTCCTTATTTATTTCTTTTTTTTATGTTTAATTGTTGTCATTTTTATGTTAGTTAGCATGTAAACTTTAACCAGGCAAAGAACCACATTTGGGGATTTTGGGGATTTGTGATATATATATATATATATATTCCCGGGTGATGAAACATATTTTGGAAAATCCCATCTACAGTAATACTTTTTTTATTTAAAAATATTAAAAGAAACATAAACTTAAAGGCAATTTCTTTTCAACAAATAATGTGAAAAATACAAAAAAATTTAAAATCTAAGAAAGAAAAAAAAATATCCAATAAGAGTATAAAAGCTGTGCACCATTCAAATGTTTTTACCACAGCCAAGAGTCTCAACACTGTACTATACTTTATGTATTCTTTAAATGTCAATCAGTTTTACGCCTTTACTTGTAAGAAATCTCATCATAATTCCTGGTTTTGTAGAAAAGAAATTAATTTGAAAAAATTTTATTTAAAATTTTCAATATCGATTTCTTCTGATGTTCTGTTAAATGACATCATCCTCATAAAGTGCTTTGTTCCTCTTATACAACAGCACATTTATCCATTTAGAGTTACATTTAATGTTGTGAATTATAAACCGTGGTTCCCTCGTCGAAATGAACATAAACATGGCATGGAGAAGATAATCGACAGCAACCCAGAAAAAAATTTTCATACCAGGCTTTTGAAAAGTGAGCAAGTGTCGCTAAGAGATTCTGAAGGCCCTGTGGTTATTCAGAGTTGTTATAAAAATGTTGCAAAAGACTGAAAGTCAAGCGAGGCTACAGTGTTTGCCCTTTTCTGTTTCAATGTTGCTGCTTTAGTGAACAGGAGTTGCTTTTTTTTTTTAACTCGTTCATGCAAAAGTTGAAAAAAAAAACCACACAAAACAATGCTTATAAATAACTTTAGAACATGCTTGTCCGGCCTGCACACAGACAGGCACACGCACACATAAACACAAATACCATGATGAAGTGAAACACCCACTTACAGAGCCAGAGACAGACGAACTGGGTTGCAGTGAGGTCTCTTGACAGAGCAGGATGGAGTGCTCAGCATGACAAAGATGGCTCAGATAAGTGTCCAATTTCAAATCACTCCAATTTTCCTGGCACGTCAAAGAAAAAGAAAAAGAAAAAACACAGCTGTTCAAAGTAAATATGGCCTTCTTATAGCAACAGGCTGAAAACCAGGCCGGAACCACAAGCGATGTGATAAAACCACAAACTCAGTGTTCAACGGTGGAAAAACGATCTTCTAAAGATACAGCGATAGGGAAAAAATAGAGAGCGAAACATAAAACAGTTCTCCTTCAAAACCTTTCCAAACTGTCACTTCCGGCTTCTCTTTACCCACCGTTTAGCCTTTAATAGGAACACAAACAGGGCTAGCATCCCAAGCAGGAAGAAGCTCTTTTGTTCAAGCTAGCAATCAATTTTTAATTGGCTTTTACAAACCAAGCTAAACGTTTTCACACATCGACAAGCCTGTGCTTGTATTACTTCAAAGGGTATACTGGAGTGATCTAGTGTGTGCCAGGAAACATCATGCCCAACAGCGTGTCTCCATGAACTCGTGCTGCTTCAGTAAATTCAGCACAAAGCACAAGAGAGACTCAGTCACTCTTCGGAGATATAGAGACTGCTCTTGACTAACAGCAGTAGCACCCAAAACGTTTTTGTGTATGAAGTTCCAGACAGCGGCGTTGGGGGCTCAGTGGCCTCTCGTCTGCCATGCGGAAAGCCTACTGTAGGTCCGATTCCGAGCCAGTGTCTCAAACCCAGCCACAGGATGCAGGTCAGCCTGGATAAAATGGAAGGGGTTGTGTCATCCTGTATAAAACCTGTGCCAAAAGAAAGGCAGCATGTATTTCAAGATAAATGCCATGCTCTAAAAATCTGTGTTGAAATATTACCACAATTCTCCCTGAAACCTCCCATCCACATGATTGCCAAACACTTGGGAGATTTAGTAAAATTCTCTATAAAACAATGAAATATTTGTATTTGCTAACCCAATGCGAGGGCAGTTAATAGAAAAAAAACCTAGTGCCAGTCATTATCCCAGTCCACACTGCATGATTTAAAAAAAACTGTGGACATCCGACCATCATATTCATACTGTATGTTGAAAAGTGAAAAAGCACATGATTGTCTAGAATTTATTTGTATGCGGTTGCATTATAGAGATTTTTTTTTTCAAGTCTGTCTTAAATCAAATTTGATGTGCACATAAGTACATTACAATTGGCAAAGTTTTCCTGTTCTATTTTTCCAGGTCCTGTCTGTCAAGTTGCATTGTCACCTGGAATGCAACGCAAGAAGAATTTCATTTGTACTAAATACACCATAACTTCGAAAGTTACCAAGTCGATTTAGCTCAGTAAAACTGTAGAAGTTGTGTCTCAGCTGGTCTTTGGAATGCATTTTTGTTACAAGCTTCACGGCCCGTGTACAGGCCAGGAAAACATATATAACAACCAACACCTACGGTAATGTCTTTATTTGCTTCTCAATTTTCAAAAGACAGACTTGACAAAATCCAATCTACCCCTTTAAGATTTTCCTTCACTGAATTTAAGCAGCCCAAACATGTTCCAGCATGACGATACCCCTGTGCACAAAACATACTTCATGAAGACATGCTTGGAAGAACTCAAGTGTCCATGACATTGGCCTGTCCTCAACCCTACTGAAAAGCTTTGGTATAAACTGAACCTCAGGCCTCCTCAGTTGACAACAGTTTCCAAAGTCACTGAAGCTGAATGTTCATGGATCCCCACAGTCACACTTCAAAATCTAAAGGAAATTTTTTTTAAAGTTTTTTTTTAATAATAGTATAAGAAGACTAAATCTGGTATTCATTCCTCTTTTATATCGCTTCTTCTGTACAGGGTCAGGAGAAGCCTGGAGCCTATATCAGGAGACTTCAGGCACTGGGTCCATCACAGGGCACACACACTTATACACTGTTGGCAATTTGGGAATGCCAGTTAGCCTAATCTGCATTCCTTTGGACTGTAGGAGGAAACCAGAGTTCCTGAAGGAAACCCACCAAGCACGGGGAGAACATGCAAACTCCACACACACAGACACGAGGCTGGAATCGAACCCTTGACCCTGGAGGTGAGACACCACTGTGTCCACCCCGAAATCTTGTATGGGAGGAAAAAAAAACATATGTTGATTGTGAGATGTCCATGAACCTTTGGCCATATAGTGTCTTCCCACACTGATTTGAACACAAACTAAAGCTAGAAACACTTCTTTGCATAATTTAAAGTGCCTGACATGGTACTGTCCACAAGCGTTCAGTCGGACATTTCCATGCACTGATTTCCAGAAGAAACGACCCGTTGTAGCACACTGCATAGGCAGCAGGGTTGCGCAGTGGGTAGTGTTGTCACCTCACAGCTCCAGGGTTCCTGTTTGATCCTGAGCTCGGGTTACTCTATTTGTCATTTTCTCCCTGTGGGTTTCCTCTGTGTTCTTCTCCACACTCACGGATACATTCCAGTATGTGGCTTGGCTAGATTAAACTGCCCCTAGGCCTGGGAATGTGTTTGTGTATGTTGCACCAGGATAGGCAGGGATCACGTCCGAGGTTGTTTTCCAGCCTCACACCGAGTAGTCCTGGGGTAAGAACCCTACACTGACCCCTGATCAGAATAAATCGATTATGGAAGATGAATGAACACAAAGAGCTTTTCAGTGACTTTTTTTTATCATTATTATTATTTTTTATTTTTATGAAGCACTTTGCGTTTGTCGACAGGCTACATGGAAAAGGTCTGTAGTTTGTCATCTGCAATGTCAGTCAAACTGTCATTTCCTGCAAAAATGAGCACTTCTTGGCCCTGTTTATTCACACGATTTAGTGAATGCTAGAAGCCTGGCTTGTTAAACTGGCATCATGTATCCCACAAACCTCACTGAACTGACGTGTTACTCGCTGGAATGTACAATTTGCACCTCATAAACCGGCAACTCAGTGGCCGGTTTATTAGGTACACTCTAAATGTGATACACTGCAGCTGTAGTATTACGTGCCTTTGTGGTTTTAAATTGTGTATTTGTAAATAAAAAATATATAAATCTTGTTATTCAGTCATCACACCGTGAATCGTATCTTTTCATTTAAGCAGTTTAATTCCTGCTTATGACATTTCCTTATCATTCTCACTGTTCAGGTTGCCCACAGTACAGCTTCATAATTTCACAGGGAAGTTACACAGCAGTTTTATTGCTCTAAAGTCTTTATTACTTTCCTACTTGCCTGCCATATCATAGAACTTGCTGGCAACTTGACAATATGTGGGAAAGCTGGATTCTAAAAATGTTTTATTGCTTTGAAGCTCATGAGATTGGCGCTTCAGTTGCTGAATGATGGAATATCCCTATAGGATTCAACTAAAGTTTGAGGCTTCGTTAATACAGGATGCTGTTATCAAGGCACATGCAAGGCTGAGGAACCTGGCAGCTCCTGCTGCTCCTGTTCACCAAACAACGGGCAAAGCCATATCTTTATATCACTATGGTTGATCCTCTCAAATCAGCAAGCCTCCTGATTTCATCCAACTTAAAAAAAAAAAATCCCCCCCCATCTGCAGATGTTCCTCCTTTTATCGCCATATTGGATTCTTTACTTTGTGGTCCACAGCTTAGTGCAGACGAATTGCAAGGTAGTGAAGAGGTGCAAGGAACCCAGGACTTGTCTCAAAAGATACGATTCGCTTAGAATAACAAGGAGATTCTTAGCATCTGATGCAAAGCTGAATTCCTGTATGGTCGTATTTCCAGAAATGTTGAACAGGATTTCGAACTGATTACACCAAGGGAAATTTGCCCAACAATAGGAAATGACTAGCATATGTCCTGGCTAGCATTTCAAGCATTACTAACATACAATATGTTTTGGCTACAAACCAGTTCAAACCTTTTTGGAATGAATTGGCAAAGATTTTAAAGAAACCCTGATTCTGATATATATATTGCACATATATAGAGGCTCAATAAATATTTTTTATTACTGTTCTGCTCATCATGCAATTAGACAACCAGCCAATAATGTGTTAGTAGTACTCAGCCACACGCTCACTCATCGTCTATACAGCTTAAAGAAAACCCTGTATAAAGGGTTCCCAGGGACCTGAAGCCGATCCCGGACCCTGGAAGTGCAAGGCGATTGCGCTAACCGCTAGGCCCCCTTTGTTAGTAGTACAGTGTAGGGAATCATGCAGATGCAGGTCATAGAATAGTACAAAGAGCAATCAAAAATAATTAAGTAAATAAAAGCATCCAGCCAGTATGAAGGATGTTCAAGTCAAACTGGGACTTTTGATTGTACAGAATAAAAGAACATAGTTATGAGACTAAAAACTCCCTTTATTTCTCGATATAATCCCCTGCTACACTAATGCTCTTATCCTAGCGTTTCACTAGTGCTTGGATTCCATCAAGGTAGATAGTTTTCTCAGTATGCCGGAATCATGTTTGGACTGCCTGCTTCGTGTCTGAATCACTGGGCTCCTTTAGTAAATTTTTCTTTAGTGAGAAAAAAACAGCCTGGTTTGAAATAGATGACCTCATACTGCCCAATGCACCACTTATTGCCACATCCCCCATACAGTCCTGACCTCACTCCAAGCCATTTCCACATGGTTGGGCCAACAAAGGAGTTCCTAGGAGGCCAGTGTTTTAGACATGAAGTAGGCAGTGTAAACCTTTCTACTATGATGGTATCAAGGCATTAGTGAAACACTAGGATAAGTGCATTAGTGTAGTAAGGGGATTATATAGAAAAATAAAGGGAGTGATCTGTGTTCTGTTATTCTGTACAATCAAAAGTCCCAGTTTGACTTGAAAACCCCACATAATTATTAATTACTCCTAGATATTCAGTCAACTCAGATCACTCTGACCATTCTCATCTTTTTATTAACAAATGTTGACTTTGTTTGATTTATTACTGTTTACTGAACTTACTGTTTTTAAGTATAAACTTTTTATTTCCAGACATACTGTACTTGCTTTAGACCAATCCTTTACTTTTGCCTGAGACATTTGCATAGTGCGGTATATATTGCAGTGTTAATTCTCTCTCTCTTTTTTTCCCCAAACACAAATCTTGTCTATTTTGTGCATTTAACAGAATGTCTTTTTCAGACAAAAACAAAATGAAGCCTGCTGGGTTTTATCTGCAAAAACAAGGAAGTGTGACAGTCGGAGTCTCTAAAAAGAGCTGTGGCAGGTTCTCTGAGATCCTCTGTAACAGCCAATACACTTTAGAACTGAACACAGTGTACCTGAGACTGCTGATAAAGGAGATTTGTCATGCCAAATACTGACTCAGGTTTAGTTTATTACTGGTAATTGATCTGTATGGGAAGTGGTTTTAAATATAGAAAACTTCAATTGTGTTGTTTTTTAGATTTGTCCGCATCGGCCAAAGACTGTACTGTGTATTAGAGGTGCAACACAATGCAGTTAATTGTATTTGTATCTGTTTAGTGCATAATACAGTATATTCATATCTGAGGGCATCACCTACATTTATTTATTTAAAGTGAACTATCCCACTTTATAGTGGACAAACCAGACAAATGGAAGGTTTACCACCGTGCTCCTGCAGGATCCCGATGAACGCCCTAGCAAGGGTAAGAAAAACAAGGCGAGAAAGGACCCAACTACAATCTTATTTGTAAATTTGGATTAATTTAGGACAAGTCATCTTTTCAATAAGAATAATGTATTCATAGTTGTTTGAGTTATCACCCTCGGTGTCTGTTCACATCAAAGAATCAATGCCAGGTCAAGGCTCAGGCGTTTAAATTTGTGACACAGCATCACCCAGGACGAGAGTGAACGCAAGGGAAACAGGGAAGTGTATAAGCTCTCAGCAGGGAGTGAAGGGAGGGCAGCTCAGACAGCGGCTCCCCCGAGTGTAATGTCAGTGATCTACACTGCTGGTGGCTGCCCTACTCTGACATTTCAATCCCAGCTGAGACAAGCTCCCAGCAGGCCTCGAGGGCAAAGAGCTAGCAGAGGCCTCCTAACACCCAGGCCACGATCACACTTGTTATTAACAAACATCTCTGGTGATCCAGTCACAAATGGATGGATGGCCATTCACACAGTGTTCTTCCATGACTTGAATTGGTATCAACTGATTACTTTTTAACAGTAGTAGAGATGTGAAATTTCCCAAAAGTAAGTGGAAGTCACTTCAAAACCAAACCTGCAAAAGATCAGCTGATAACGAAGGTGACATTTTAGAATGTTTGTATTTAGTCACGAGCCATGTTATTTTCCTAATCCATGTGTACAGCGTTTTGGCCTCCAGTCCACACGAAGGCAGTTATTTTGCACCACTGAGAATGAAACCCACCTTGAGAGATTTGAGAACTCAAATATTTACTGTATATATATATATGGATGGGATGTTAAAAAACATCATGTCACAGCGCCAACCTGGGCATGAAGTAGCAGTTTCACTTTAGTGTTATGATGCATGTGCTTGGACTCATGACTTTTTTTTTTTTTTTTTAATTGGAATTTCATTTCTTGTCATTTCTTTTTTGATATGTTTGCAATTTCATTATTGTTACACCCTTGTGCAAGAAGACCACAAGAAATGTTTTACAAAAAAACATGTATATGCTTGTTTGATGGGCCTTTGATAAAATGTTCAAAGCATGGGCGATAAACAATACAGCAGGAGTGAATGGTATTGTTTTTTTTTTTTTTTTATAACATGGCAACACTAACATAATGTGGTCTCTCTCATACACAGTCACTTCTACTACTCACCCATTTGACAAAGATTCTCACAGATGCATTTTACATGGTTATATGCATTATATAAGTATATGCTAGTATAACAGAAAACTTAACGTGTAAAGAAAGTACAAACAGCAACTCTTCAATCCAGTCAAACTCACCACATTAAGACCCTGACTAACTAGTTCTGTTCCGGGAGCATGTTCGTAAGTCAGATTCGTTTGCAAGTCAGACAAAGTGAGTCTTCTAGAACTTTGACAAATATACAACGTAAAGCATAAAAAATAAATCAAAACCCACAAGTTTGGTGTTTTGATTTCAGACTATACTTTTGAGAGACTGCACCTTTAAATTGCGAGGGGAATACATGGTGACACAGCGGGGTCAGCCCGGGAAGACATGGCATTTACTACGTGCTTGAACTCTGTCGCATTTCTCCCGCACCCACACACAATACATCAGACTTTCACTTACACACTGAAAATATTATATACAACTGTAAATATTGGCTGTAACTACTTTTTGGTCGCATCTACAAATGTCCGTAGATCTTCAGTTCGTATCTGTGGAAATTCCGAACTAGAATGTTCGTAAGTTGAACTTACTGTATTTCAAAAGCATTCACCGAGTGGCGCAGCGGTAAAGTGCTCGCCCTATCATCCGGAAATCGCTGGTTCGATCCCCGGGTGATGCTGTAACCTCTCAGAGCCGGAAGCCTAGAGAGAACTGATTGGCCGAGCTCTCTCAGAGGGGAGGGATGAGAGGTACTCGTGCTCCCACATTAATCACGGCTCTACAAGCCAATCAGGAGCGTCTGTGAGCTCACGTAAGCGGAGGGAGCGTATAGCGAGTGTGTTACTCCGCCCCCAACGGTACGTGAGCGAGCAGTTCGAAAAGATGGTCGGTGACATCACGTGGGTCGAAGAAAACACGTGATTGTCTGCGTCCCTCCCGACTGAATGGTAGTAGAAGCTTAATGTGGGAGCCCCCTAGTGACTGGGAGGAATTGGACAACTAAATTAGGGAGAAGAATCGGGTAAAAAAAATAAAATAAAAAAATAATAATAATAATAATAATAATAATATAGTTTTAAAAAAACAAAAAAAAAAAAGACTGTTCCAAGTATGAACTGTGAATCTTCATGTGAACTGCAATCTCAAGACAAGATGTAAAATAATAATAAGACACAAGACAGACAGTGAATTTTTAGATAAATTGAACATTTTATTTGTGAAAAACTACAAGCCAAAAATGCATAAATAGACATTTCTATTTGAAGCAAAGAAAATGATAAGGTAGCCTCTAAAGAGCAAAGTCGTGCACATGCTGAAAACTGTAGTATTGGAACAGTGTAGTAAGCTATAGACAAGGAGCAATGTCCAATAATAAAAATAATAAAAAAAAATAAAATAAAAAAAATACATTTACACAAGAAAATCGAACGCAATCACAGAAAATTACCAATAACACAAGAAGCGGGAAACGCAAAGCATGACAAAGTCAAATAAAACGGTTAGATTAATACACTAACAGACCCTACGCTTATTACGAAACGAACTGTAAAAGCGCTTCACAACATCAGATTAGGATCGAATTAAGCAACTGCGTGTACTGTACATTTATATTGGAATTTCACACAGTTAATGCTACCGTATATCACAAGTAAATAAGCAGTCTAACGAGTTTGACAAAGGAAGCTTTTAAAAAAAAAAAAAAAAAAAAAAGTAACCATCTTTACACAGTAAATTAAGGTTACTGGTTGTACACAAGAACAGAACTGCTTGCGCGTTTAAAAAATAATAATTGTTTACAAATGAAGTAATGAAAAAACGTTCAGCTCCGTTGCCATTTGTAGCCTATTATGTTGACATTTGCACCATTATTGAGATACACATACAAGCATTGTTTAAACATTTTTTTTTCTTTTTAAAAATTCCAATAAATTAAGATACAATTCATTTTTCTCTTTACAATTTTACAAAAGTTAGCTAACTGCTCATGATAGTGGGTAAGGCAAGTGAAAAGATGGCTATATTCATAAGAAACGTAAAGTAGGCTATACAGTGCTCAGCAAGTGCCAACAACTACATGTGGGCTCAAATGTGGCAAGCATTTGGACCATTACTAACCCCCCCGCCTTTCCGTTTTGTACCCCCCCATAATTAACCCAATGTAGTTTTCTTCATGTCATGTTCACATTGCATATTCGCAAAAAGTCATACTGACTCAGTACAACTGCCACATACGTGGTTCAGCGTTCAATCAAGCAAGGCTCGGTGAAGCGTGTGCGGTCGATGGTGGGTACAACTCAATGCTTTCGGAATCCAACAATCACTGGTTAATATCACAAATACACAAAAAAGACATGGTTACTGTCTCTCAATGTAACCCAGTAAAGCCTTCATTTGTACATGAAACTAAAGGACTATGCACTACCGCAGTCTGAACATGACGCATCCCAAAGCCACTGGAGGAAAGAAAACAAAAGCATAAAACTTCAATTCATCATGTCACTGGAGAAGCAAAACCAAGTCTTCAAATCTGTTTACAAGTGATACGTTCACATATGTTCACACGTCCGAGTCGAAACATTAACCAGTCACTAGAACATTAGTAAGAAGCAATTCGATTGAAGTTGAAATATTGTGATACCGTTGGACAAGATGTGACCCTCTAACTGACCATGTCTTGCAAGAATCAACATGGTTACATACAACATCTAGTGCCGACATGGTCTTTACAGGTTTGATTCCAAAGCAACTGATGAATTTCACAGTATTTTGTGGACAAGAATTAGACAGTAAGAACTAGATATGGATTATATTAGACTTTATTTAAAATGTATTATTATATATAATCACACATATGATCAGTACATTTCGAATTGTTATTTGTCTATCATCATATCGATATCAAATTCCTTTGGTCCTTCAATAAATAAAACTCATATCATATACACATACTTTATACAGGTTTAATACAATTTAACAAAAAGTTGTCCCTTTTTTTATTTATTTTTTAAAGGTATGGATAGTTAGGTATTACTAATTTTGGCCTTTTTTAATGATGGTGAGGGTAGGGGAGGTGGGTGTAAGAGTTTGTCCAAAACGCAGCTGAATACTCTGGACAAGTGACGGGGGGAAGGGGGGGGAAAAAAAAAAAAAAAAAAAAAAAAACACCCTCTGTTTTCCTTCAGCCACATCATGTGGTTCTACACAGCTAGCAAAAGTCATCCGAGTCCCGAGATACAGTCTACATCTTCATTTTGTCTTACCTTTTTTTTTTTTTTTCTTTCTTTTTTTAATCCTTCACCAAACAAGCATTTGAAGTTGTGACTGTGATTCAAGTATGCTGGAACGCACTCCGTTAGAAAATCACCACATGGGTCGGTGTGGCATAACTTAAAACCAGACTAGACTGGTTTCTGGACTGAAACGTTTAGTGTTTGAACTACATGCCATAAATAACCAAATAAGTTACTAACAACTCAAACAATGCCATTAATTCCTTAATATAAAACAATAACAAACAAAGAGAGCATTTCCAGTTAACTTAAAAAAAAAAAAAAAAAAAAAAAAACTGTAAATGCTCTTCTAATCCAAATATTATATCCAGATGCCTCTTTATGATCCAAAGCTAACCACTGCGAGTATAAAATATGAGGTTCTATTCACAGATTTCAAAGAAGGGCATCACAGGGAGCGGGGCGCAAAGTCTGGACTGTGGGAAAGCTAGAATACCGTCAGAATTGCCTGGCAAACTGATGGCTAGAAATGACACCATGAAGAGCAGACAGCCTTCCCTAGCACTCACAGAGGAGGAAAAAAAAATAGAATAGCTGAGGTGAAGTGGCAGAAAAATGAGTGAAATAGGCTTTAAGCTTAAGGACCTTGAAGTGTGAAAGACAGTCTGAGGAGGAAAGAAAAAAAGGATTCACAGTGTAGCTAGCACCAATGTGGCAGAGTTTCTCAGGGGGCTCCGGGAAAACAATTTAAACTCATTAAAACCTCATTAAAAGTGTAAAATGGAACCATCAGCCATGCTACTTAGTGAAGCATCAATGGGGAAAAAAAATCTCTAAAAGTATTAAGATACAACAGATAATAAATAAGTGTCATAGCCATTCAGGAAATTGTTAAAGTGTAGGTGGTTACTGTGCACAGCAGACGTGTTACAAAAAAAGAAAAAAAGTTGATTCAGCCAGATGTTCACTTACAAGTATAAAACAATACATACAAGAGCGGGGATGCCATCTCACCGGCCCTGCTGTCACTCCAGTGCTGAGAATCCACTGCTAAGAGTCCAGGGAGATGAGATTATCTCCGATAAGGAAATGTATGTGCACGAGTCATTTGTGTAAATGTGGGGACGTGACAAACATTCGTCCCTCTTTTGGTAAATAGAAAGCAGATGGGCGGAATGAGAGCAGGGCATCAGAGAACTGCAGAACAACCAGCATCTCCACAGTGTGCAAGAGCAGTTTGAAGGCTCAGAATGACTCGTCGTGGCCAAGCGAGAGGTCTCGTTTTGGAGTCGAGGCACGTGACGAGCTCTTGTCCATGCTCTCGGAACCCGAGCTCGGGTGCTGCTGCTCAGAAGCGGCGCTGGACGTCACCGTCGAGGAGGAAGTGGAGGACGAACGTGTCTTCTCCTTAAAGTCCGTTATGATTACCGTCACGTTCCCCACCGTGATGGCCAGCTGCTGGGCCGTGCTCCTGTCCACGTTCTTCAATTTGGGTCTGCTGACCAGAATCAAAACAACAACTGTTATTCCCAAGTATGGAATGTGCAATGATCTTTATTTAAAAGAAACGTCCCGGTCTATGATCAAGCCGTCTATGAAATGGCCACAGTAGTTCATCACAATGCAATTTGTACATTTATTTAACCGTGTTTAGGAAATTACTTATAGCAATCACAAGATTCATAATTGAGTATTTGATAAGCTGGTGGTAGCATTTCATAAAGTGATTAAAAACACACACCTCTATCCATTTTGGTTACACACAAAAAAAAGTAATCATTTTGCGCTAAGGATCAATGGCAACTGTGTGTTAGACATTGCCAGTATCCGATTACATCGTCCTATTGGCCAGGCCTAGACAGATCAGTGGGAAAACAGCCAGCAGAGAGTGTGTGGGAGTGAAACCTTGCACTGCTCATTTGAGCACAGCCCACAACTACCACACTCATTCAGAGACAGAGGCGGAGAAAGAACAGGGTAGAGTGAGGGGGGGCTGCGTTTGTGAATCAGAGCAGCTCTTACATTGAGATGCACTGCGGCTGTCTGCCAGCTTTGTTCAGTGACAGAATGACTAACAGTAGCTATTCATGCTGAGGGAAGGCATCTCAAACTGCAGTTATTAATACACTACCATCTCTTTTTTAAAATGGGATGGCATTAAACATTCTAATAAGACAGGAGACAAGAAACTATTGCTCAGTTAGAATGTAAAAAAGATAAGTGAAAATGTTATATATAAAAAAAAAATAAATAAATAAATAAATTAGTAAAGTAAAGATGGAAACCAAAGCACCTTGAGATGTGAGAGTTTTTAGTCTTGGTTGTTGATTTTCCAGACTGTATACTGTTTCTTTCACTTGGTGGGCTTTGATGGTTGTCCAACTTAGGTCTGCAAAGAGATGTCAAGAACCAATTAATGCATTAGAAACAGTTAAACTAATGTATCGTGCAAAAAAATAAAAATAATAATAATGATAATGTGGGTTACCTGCTCTTTTTGCTGCTGGGTTTCTTTGGGAGGGCAATAGTGATTTCTTTCTCTCTGTCCTTCTTCTCTTTGTCAGCATGGTCCTTCTCAATCTTGTCCTTGGCCAGCTGCTCGCCATCAGGCAGGTTTCGCTCTGGTCGCTCGCCATCGGCCCTCTCCTTCTCAGGTCTCTCTGGCTTCTCCTTCTTTTCTTTCTTTGCAGGGGGAGGAGTGGCATACTGCTGTGCCACCTGCTGAGCCACCAGCTGGGAGTTTATCCTGGGCTTCCTGTGGGGCCATTCAGAGTGCATGTTAAAAAGGGAATGTGCAGAACACATCAAAACTACTGTAAGTCGGACAAGGATTTAAACATGGATATGATAAATCATTAAAATAACTCCTTGATATTTAGTGGAACAAAATTATTCGTGCAACATAATTCGGAAATACGTGCTAGATTAAGATATAAAGATGGATTAAGATGCACTTTATTAGAAACACTAAATAGGACCTCCATTTGCTCTCGAAACTAGCTCAATTATTAGGAATATAATAACATGGAATACATAGGTCCATGTTGCCATGAAGACACCACATCGTTTCTGTAGATTTTTTAAGTGCATTTTCCAGCTAAGATTCTTCTGTTCAAGGTGGTCTACTGGATTAAGATCAAGAGGGCTGGCCATTAAATAACACTCATTGTCATGCTCTTGATACTAGTTCGAGGTCACGTTTGCTTTGTGACACGGTGCACTATTTTGCAGGAAGTAGCCATCAGAAGATGGCAAAATGTGGTTAGCAACAATACACAAATAGCCTGTGGCATTTAAGCAATGAGTGATTAGTATTACAGAGCCTAAAGTGTTCCATGAAAACATCCCCCATACCATTACACCACCTCCATCATCCTGGACTGTTGACACAAGTCGTGTTGAGTTTCTGTAGCCTTTCTGTCAACTCAAATCAAGTCTGGCCGAGAGTCTTGACCTCCGTAGACCAACGAGACATAATAAATTACATAATTTCTCTCACAATTTTAATAGTTGATGCAAACATTACCCAATGCTGCTGGTCGGTGTCTGCATGAATTTCTGCATTGCACCGCTGTCACATATTAGCCAGATTACATAATTACATAAATGCATGTGCTGGTGCTTGGTAAATGAAAAAAAATAATAATATGAGTGCTGAAATGCCTTGTAGAGTTAATAATTAAACTTAAATATGAACAACAGTAAACTTTTCATGTTTACTGTTTCAAATTTCATGAGCACTTGTCATTGTCAATACTGTTTAACAGTTGGTTGTCAACAAAACAGGACTTCAGTGCTGTCAAACAATCTTTCAAATGCCCCTCCCTTAAATGCAAGTACTTCCTTGAATGCAATGCAAATTCTGGTCTTCATATGTTGTGCTACTCGCATAAAACAGAGCAAAAGTGAGTTTAAGAATAGGTCTATTGACTTGCTACTGTACAAACAATTTGCGACACTACTGGTTTTAAGTAAAAAAAAAAAAAAATAAATAAAAGATGGGCAGATTGATTCACGCGTTGACAAATGCTGTGGATCAAAACACTGCCTGAAGAGGAAGCTTAACTGTTCACCGAGACATGTGTGAGACAGCTCACTAACGTGGCAGTGTAAACTGCTCTTAAGCGCTCACCCTTTTGTTAAAAAGATGTGAAGGCTTTACACGTGTTTTAGGATTCACCCTCCTAGTGTGCTGGAATAAGCCATGACTAAGAGAAAACTATATGATTTATTTATTTTTTAAGGTATGATACAACACACTATGATATGAAGCTCAAAAGCAGATCACAATGAACACAGCGAATAAAAACAAATAGAGTATTATTTTATTCTATAGGCATCCGTACATTAAAATCTTCACAGAGGGCTCAGGCTCCATATAATCAGGCTCCGTGCTATGCTATGCTCCAGCTGTGTGTGCCTGTTACAAGCCTAATCCCATTACTCCACTCTCTTAACAAATGAGTATGAGGATCACAGGTGTGGGACAATGACAGGCACTAATCTAATTATGGCCTGGGGGTTGGCCTCATTCAGCAAAAAGAGGACTGTAGTGCTTCGCAATCTGTCCTGCCAGTAAGTGAGGCCAAGCGCCACCACAGGTGGACAGATCTGATTACAACTCCTTGCTCTACAATGACATGGTGAAAGCCTTGTGGCTATTTACTGTTTTTTTTTTTTTTTTTTTTTGCACAAACACTTCTTACTCCTACACAAATCCACAAAGAATCCGGACAGCAGCACTATCCTGCAGGCTCTCTCTTCCCTCTTCTCTGTGCACGGTTAATTAAAAGCCTGAAGGGGCTGTGGTTGAGATCTGAGACAATTGTGCACAACCCAGGCCAGCTCATGCTCCCCGAGTATAATGGCAGACATCTGGCAGCAGCTGGGGGTAACAAAGCACCGAGACCGAACATGGGCGGAAATGAGGGAAAGAGAGCCAGCGAGCCCACTAGCTCTGTTAACGTTGTCTAAACATTTTGACACGACAACCTGCCTTAGTTATCTTACATCTGCTAACTTGTTGAAGGCCATCTTTTACATCTTTTGGCAGTTCACAGTTCAGCTAGAAGATCAAGCGGTGCCTTGTTCATTTAAAAGCAAGATTGCAAATATCAGGTATTTTGTTATGCAAATGTTCTGTCGAATACAGTCCTGGATATGAAAATTTTTCCTTAAAAAAAGAAAAAAGGAAAAGCTAAGGAGTATTCATCTTAATGATTTAATTAAAAGGCATTAAACCACATCATCCAATTATATCTAATTAAATTCAATTGGCAGCAAATGTATTAATAGCCGATTACAATTTCTAATCTGTGTTCTCTTTATTTAATCATTTTACTAACATAACCATCCCCATCTGTGAAGGATCTGAAATAGCTACTGGAGTAAGAGTAAGGCGGAAGTAACAAAGTGCTAAACTTCACAGTCTCGTCAAACAGCACACAGTTTCCGAGTGCAAGCTAACTCACACTTGTTCACGTGTATACAACTTCATGCAACGCTAGCTAGCATACAAGAGCCAGACTAAACATGATGCTAAACTAGGGTTGGGTATTGTTTGGGGTTTTTTCGATACCGGTGCCAAATCTATACTTCTAAAACGGTACCAGTGCCAAAACGGTGCCTGAACCGATACTTTACAAAAGCCACAACATTTGCATTTTGCAATTAACATTACATTAGCCTACTACTAATCTGCGGAAAGGCTGCTGTCATCATAATCTGTGGACTCCTTTTTGCTACAGTTGGTATTACTGACAGCTTGTGGATAACAGCTGGCACTATCGGTGTGGATGAACCCAGCCCCAAACACGGTGCATCCCTCTGCTTTTAACTTTATTCCGTGTGCCTTCAAATGTTTCATTAGATTTGACGTGTTTCCTCCTTTACATGCAACTGCTGTAAAACAGTAGTGTCGGAATCCTTTCTTGTGAAATAAAAACCACCTTTTCGACCGTTTAGTTTTAGGCATTTTAACGAAAGTTGTTTAATTTAGCAAGCTAAGATAGCGGTAGACCACCTGCTGCCGTCAGAGCAAGTGTAACGTTAGTTGCTGCATTCACCCGCATCTCGGATGGTCTCATTTGCTAATGATTTTTTTATTTTTTAAAAACGGTGCTTTTAATTTTTTAATCTAATCTAATAAACTTTTAATCTACAAAAAGTTTATTAGATTAGATTACATTATTGCAACAATGATTTGGATTATCAAAGATTTCCGAAGTTCTCAAGATTTTTCTAATTAAGGAAATAATTTATTTTCCCGATCATTTCTGACACCCCATGAATGCAGTATTTAAATTTTACTAGCGATCACGTGTGTTGATGAATCTGATGCTTATTACAACTGTCATCATAGCCCCAGAGAACAAATATTTCAATTGACAGTTCAGACATTTAAGTGGCACCGAAATGAGGCACCGGTTTTCGGTACCCAATCCTATGCTCAACACAGCTCAAAAAGACCCAGGCACACTCATACTGGCATGTTTCCTAGCATAACACCACATTAAAAAGGTACAATAGACCGTTTGGCAAAGAGATAAAGTGTGTGGAAGTGGACCTAATAATTTTACAGTTTCAAACTCAATGTACATTTGCTGCAGCACTATTTACAAGTTACGTTACACCTTGAAAAAGACACCACATACACATACAGAACTCCAGGCAAAAATATGCTGCATTAAAACACTGTGACACTAGTTTAAACAGGAATAAGGTTTGGGGCTAAAATATTTCTAAATGGCTCAGTTATTTGAACAAAAACAGTGCAACTAAGAAAACTCAAAACCTACTTTTGCTAAGTGATATACATATTTAATTTTTTGTGTGTGCTTTAACACACAGATTTTTTTAAATCAGGTACTTACAGGAGAACTCCTTTATTGCTGATTAATAACCCTTTTATTGAGCCATCTCATCAATAGTGGTACAATAGACAACACTTTTGAATAAAACAGCTGCCTCTCTTGCGGAGTAAATCTTGGCCCTGAGGTGGCTAGGCTGAAAGATGTCTCTTTTTGCCCCTTGACAGACAGCCTGCAGGTTTCTGTCCCATAGGGACTAACCAATCACAAGACAATCAATCTCCACATAATAGGGAATCATGTCAAAGGGACCAGCATAACATCATAATCAATACCATCTCTGTGAGAGGAGTCTGGACTTTACAGAATTACAGAACTGCTGGGAACAAAGCCAACCACTAAAAATGAAACACATCTGTAGGAGGAATGTTAGCAGGATTCAACCCCACCAAAAAAAAAAAAAAAAAACATTGAGAATTAACATTTTTACCATTAGTCATCATTTCCTAAATTGAGCAGAAAACCTTAAAGGTGAAGTCAAATAAATTTTCAGCTATTAGGTACATTTTCTTTTAAAATCTTTCTACGCTTTCGATAAAAAGGCAAAAAACTAGTCAACAGAAAGGTTAAGCGTTAAGTGGCATTTATTCAGTCTAACCACTATAGGAGAGCCTAGAGGTATTTGCTCTGATCCAGCTGAGGGATTTGTCAGAAGTGTGCGCTGAGGCCTTGCTAAATGTCTGCTCGGCTGAGACTACCTTTAACGGGCATCCGAAACAGCTTCCCACCTGGGGTTAGGCCGGGAGCGCTGCTGGAGGTGGACAGGGCTGTGATTGATTTGCTCAAACCCGCCCTCTCACTCAGGTTCTGCTGCCAAGCGCTGAGATTTGTATCATGCGTAGATCAAAAGAGCAGAAATGGGCCAGGCGGTTAAGCCGTGATTCAGTGCCAGCTGTAATTCAGCCATGAATGCTCTCTGGCATGTCAGGACCACTGTTAAACCTGCCACGACAAGGCAAAAAATTAAAAAATAAATAATTTTCACACAATGCATTATTTACTGGCCAGCACATGACCAACAGCGGAACCATGCTCAGGTCACTGAGTGAGAAAGCATCTCTCCATTAAGCCCATCAGATTACCAAACGCAAACAACTTTTAGAGTCAGATGTGTGTGCAATATAAGTTATATAAAAAGTTTCTTTGAAGAAACATTATTCCTTCAATACAGCAAACTGTCCTCCCCCCCCTCAAGGCAGCTGTGGGTGGAAAAAAATAATTCCAAGTGGAAATGGCGACAAAACAGCCACTACTCAGGAGCTCGGGTAAACTGCTCCAACAGTGTACAAGTATGACATCAGTGAACGCCAAACTCTAGACACTTCAGACCAGACAGTACAGCTGCTTTTCACCACCATCTTAGACATTGACTGACAGTTCCTCCTCCCAACCGCCACTTCAATTTTCAGTGAACTGGGCCAGATGCTATTAAACGCCCGTCATTGACACACTATACTGAAGACCAGACAGAAAGGCAGCAAGCAACAAGGAGTTTACACAAAGCTCAATCAGCATCACAGCCCTAAATACAAGCTCTGGTACAATAACTGACTACAGCAGGTAACCTTCACGGTATACACAGACATGCACAACACTCATCTTTCAGATAAACAGTGCCCAGGTTGCGTTTCGTCTGAGATTTATGTACAGTGAGCTTCAGGCGATAGTGGGATACCAGGTCACAGAAAGAGATAAATGAAACGTCTCTTACAATGGGGTGGCGGAATAAGAGTACTTGAGTGAAGAGAGGCTATAGAAAAGAAGAAAAAAAAAAAAGTGCTCAATTAAAATAGCTCTTCAATGCAAGTGTAGTGCAGGGACACGGGATTGCAAGCATGACCTCTCTGACTGCACTGGTCTATAGCGTACTGACAGATGGTAGACATGTCAAAGAGACAATCATTCTGACAACGGTAGCGCAGCCCTGTACGACAAGAATGTAAATACTTTGGTTGGAAACGGGCAGTGGTAACCCAAGCTCTATCTACTACTATTATATCTCCCTGCAGAGAAAATGTGTTTTGTGCACCATAAGGATTACATTACTCAACCCCATGAGCAGAAATCTCTTGGATGCTAAGAGAAAATGGGGGGGGGGGGAGGGGGGGTAGAGAGAGAGAGAGAGAGAGAATAATGACTCTGCATACCATTCCCCATTCACAGTGCATCTGAAGATGTTTTGCTCTGTGCGCATAAAACCCTGATGCAAAATCTCAGGTAAAAAGCAAGCCTAAACCTCCTTCATTACAGCATCACACATCATTGCCATGGCAGACAACATTCATATGCTGTCATCAGCATAACAGAGGCCTGATCCTTTAGTACAGCCATATTAAGCTCTCAGGAGTGGGGGATGATGGCTCTGCTGCTTTTTTGGTGAGTGTTAAACAAGCTCTGGGATTCAGCTCCCATAAGCCATTCCACTAAACGATTAGTGGCATGGCGCCTGTTCGCCAAAGCTGAGATGGAGTACGTAAACCCTCAGAGAACACCTGGGTTCCAGCGACTGGCCTGAACACATCAAGCATTCACCTTCCCATCATTTGGGATGAATTCTGATTCTCCTTTCAAGAATGTTTTACAGACTGACCAATCATAAATGTGTCATGAGACGTCTCTGATACACGTGTGAAACTTAAGAGGGGCTGTTCAGGTATACTGATGACCACCCAAGTGCATTTCGTCTTTCTGAAGAATGACGTATTAATCCGTTCCAAGAAAACAATGTGCTTTATTTCCAACTTGGCAGCACCGTGTCAGGAAGAGGGGGAGGGAGAGAGAGAGGGGAGAGGAAAGGAGAAGAAGGAGGGGGGCAGAAGGACAGCAACAGAGAGGCTGAGAGAAGAAGCAGTGCCCTAGACAGACCTGGCTGTGAATCAGATGATGAGTTTCTTTGCTAGCTAGTAACTCACAATTGCATAGAATATAGTAACCTGTGCTGTGTCAGTCTCTTCATGGTGCAGTGCCAGTCAGTTTCATTATATATTATTCTCAAATCCTGTGCACTTTACAGCACAAGATAAACAGAGCACAGCAATGTTGCCTAAAGCATCAACGCAGCATGACGTTGTGTTAAAATGGTTGCTGAGTATTTTACCTCGCTAGTTTGCATTTATTAAGTGTATAAAGCACCCTGCTCCCTGCTCAGACACTTAACCTATTCACACACTGCGTTTCAAGTGGCAAAATGCAGCCAACAAACATACAAACACTTAAAATCACTACCAATTACCTGCTGCCATTGCTATGTGGTGACACTTTAAATGCTCTTTAGAGGCCTCAGATAGTTTGAAAAGGAGCTGCAGGTGAACGATTAGTAATGAGACGCTCTCATCATCCCTGGGAACTTAAATACCAAAGGTTTAATGATGAATTTGTAACTGGTTCGTCATCAGCTGTTTTAACTCTTGTAAATGTGCAACAAGTGCATTAACTGAAACCGTCGCCTCAATCATTTCATGTTTGGCAGGCCTCTACGGTTTCTGCCTCTTCAGATAAACCAACAGAAGTTCAATAAAGTTGCGATTTACCACAAATAAACAAGTAGGATATATGAATGCAAAAATTAACAATTCTTTTAAACTAATTATTTATTCTATATGAAGATAGCGGTATTGTAAGCTCTAGGACCCCAACTTGCCAGGACACACGGAGACAGAGCAGACACACACAAACTGATGGATACAAAGAAGCACTATCCCTCTAGGATTAATAAAGTTCTTTGAATCTTGAATCACAACCTGACAGACAGCAACAGAGAAACACAGAATGAAGGAGACACAGCGTGACAAAAAATAAAAATGCGGCAAAGACACAGAGCAACACAGAGACACAACATAACCGAGACACAGTGCAATACAGAGACAAAGACAGAAAGACACAGCATGAACAGTAACACAACATGACAGCATTACAGAAAGAGAAACAGGAAGACACCAACGCTCCAGCCAAACGCCATCTTGTGAAGTCACAATAGGGTACAGGATGATGTCAAATCTGTTCTGCAACTCTTTCAGAACAACAGTAAACAGTTTTTTTTTTGTTTTGTTTTTTAAACTTGCCACAAAAAAAAAGGCACTTCTACACAGTGGTTTGTGGATCGTCATGTCGGAGATCAGTAGAGATTTAAGCGACACGCTCTCCACAGATTCCAATGGCAACAGTAAGCTGTGTGGGACAACTGTGCCACCTGGGTACAGCAATCTGACGATTTTGAAAAGCATGACAAAGTTCCTGTGTTCTGGCGATTTATTGAAACAATGTGTATGTGTGTGTTTAGTCATGCATTGCAAGTGCTTATTTAGACTTAAATAGTGAACTACTATAGTTGAGAACTATATAGTACATTACACATACATACATCGACTAAGATTACTCACAAACAAAGCTGAAGATACTACATTGGCATTGTAGGCCATTCTACCTACACACCTTCTGACAAATTTGATTGTTTACTTGTATATTTTTCCTTTTGTTTCCTGCAAGAAAACTTTATAACAGGTAAATGAGAAAGAGATAGTCCCGGCATTTTATATAATCGTGTTGTGAGCATGCACAGGTAGATCAGTACCTATATGAATACGTGTTTCACTGTATTTATTTGTTTCCTTTACAAAGCGATTGCCTGGATTTGCAAGATAGATTCAATAAGAAAACGAATGACTTTGGGACAGTTAAGTTTCTGTTCAGCATGGAGAATGCAAAGTTTCAGGATGATTCGGAGATGTTTCTTAAAAAGGTTAATCTGGGACTCTGGACACAAAGTTTTAGAGAGACAGGTATGTACTTATACACTCTGGTAGAAAGACTCACGTGCACTTTATCTTAGTGTGGCTGCCATAATGACGTAGAAATCGAACGAAAAAATAAGGCTAAAATTTATCCATATTGTTTCTAGACCACAATCTGTGATGAGAGTGCTGGCAGAATACAGAACCTACTGCAGAGAGTTAAAACAGAGGAAAAGCGCATGATGAAGCTTATGCCAAGTAAGTCAATGCTTCACTGACAGTAAGTGCTCTGTCTCAGGAGGCAGAAAGCTGACTCCATCATCTGTCCATAATAGAGGGTTTCCTCCCCCGTCTGACCTTTCTTGCCACACGCTGCCTGCCTTCGCCGAGACTGACAGATAGGTGGTGTGGCAGTGCTAAACACTCTTAGCTTCGTCCGTCAGCAGAAGCCCGTCACATTCTTTGACCTGCCACGTGTGCTGCTTGCCTGAATGTTCTCCTCTCTCTCTCCCCCCCCCTCCTTGTGCTATCTGCTCTGGACCACAACTTGCCTTGCACACTTGTTTCTCCTTCTCCCAGCTTGTGTAAACAGAACCTGTTTTGAATTAGCTTAAGTAGGCTCTGGGCAATACTGCATGCTGCTAAGCGGAGACAACATTTCACGAGATATTTTATGTCTAGACCAGACTGGTCTGCAAAACTAATGAGGAAAAATGCAATAAAGCAGCTCTTCATGTGCGAGGCTCAAACAGAAAACAACTCAACCGAGCTTCTGAGAGTTGCATTTTAGAATGCCAGGATACTTCGCGCTGGTATGTTTCTTCCTTAAATCTCAACAGATAATCACAGGCTACAGACACTTTAGAAACATTTTAAGGGGAAGAAAAAAGCAGGGATAACACCAAATATCTCCATAATCTATCAGGGTGGGGACATTTAATATTACAGTGCCAACAAACTCCAGGTGCCAGCATTTACAGAATAAGAAGGGCGCGCCTATAAAGGTCCCGAATTTGTTTTTTTGTATTTTAGCAGCCTCGCTTGTAAAATGAGGCACACCATGCCCGTACCACAAGTAGAAAACACATAAATAACGTCATCAGTGCAAATGCAGCCTTGTGTGTCAGAGTCAGATAATGAAACCAAAGGAGAGAACAACTTACCAATGAATACAGCATACTGTCTCAAAACAGTACATTTCCACCTTACATATCATCCTGACAGCCCAAAGCTTTACTGCTTGTTGCAACAGGTGTGGATAACCTGTGTGGTACGTCTTCGCTTCAGAGATGTTGAAGAAACAACTAATCCATAATGGCTACTTTTTTGCTGCTTAGTTTCCATAAAATCAACACAATGGCCTGTGGGAACAAGTAGTACTTTATCAACATTTCAACCACATCACGCTCTTTTATTTCAGAAAACTGTGTTTCCATTATGCGAGCCCTTTAAGAGTATTAGCAGCAAAACACAAAACGATGTCAGCATGTAATAAGACAATAGCGCTAATCCTCTTACTGGTGACACCACGCAAGGATTATAGCCTGAAGCAAGTGTACTGAGCGGGAGGTTTATCACACACGCGTCGCTCCATCAGGATGTGTTGGGAAACTGCTGTATCAGGGCTAGATATTAATGACGGCTAGAAATTATACCGAGTGCAAATCGATCAAGCAATTTCACGGGTCAAGACCTGTTATGAATTCACATCGAAGCAAAAACCCCAAAACGAGCAGATTAGCCGAGAGTAAATATATTATTAAGCAATAACTGAATAAGCTCTGTGGCAGTGTATCTTGGACAGATCATAACGTGAACCAAAGTTAACCAACTCCGTGAAACCACACCTGTATATACCGAGACCACATAAGACACTTACACATTTATGTGACTGATCTATAAAACACCACAAGCCATGACTGATTCGAACATTTGCATTTTGGTGTTAAATTGGATTATGTAAAGGACTGAAACACGCAGCACAACATGAAAAAAAATATTTTGTCTTCAAAGAAACTGACGGACAAACTACTGTTTGTGCGTGGTTTCACTTACATGATTTAACCTTGATCACTGCATGTTGTGGTTTCACCGACGCATGGCTCAGATAAACACCCATCCCCTGTTCCACTGAATGACTGAAGTGCTGTGCCGGGGGTGCATGGGGGAATAAAAGTGAGGCAACGCGAGTGCAAAAGAAAGAGTGCGAGAACGAGAGCAAGAGAGAGATGGCAAGCCCGGCACTTCCCTTCACTGCGTAATGATGTGCTCCATTCTGCCTTCCCTCTGGGAGCCTCTCGGCTGAGTGAGCACATCCCCGCACCACCGTCCATCAAACTGCCGCTCCCCTCACTCTCCCAGCATGGTCCCACTCACTCATTCACTCCCACACTCCCTCCTTCTCTCCTCTTTCTCCTTGTCCCTCTCCCTCTTTCCTTCTCTTCTCCCCTGTGTGCCTTGTCATCTGGTTCACTCTCAATGTTCCGATTCACAGGGCAGTTTAGAGACTGCGTTGCGGCTCCAACTCGTTTGCTGGGTCCCTCGGCCAACAATCTCTCAGACTCGACAAAAACCCGTGCACAAAACTCCCACCTGTACTGACGTATGTTTTAGCCAAAACGAAAAAAACTAAAGAACAATATATATTTTTTTTATTAAAAACATTTTGTCCAGTTGAAGTTTGTGTGCATGCGTGGGTTTTGTCTACCCAAAACACTGAAGAAGTCCAAAACCTTTCCCTTACACAAACCCCAACTCCATTCTTCCATAAAAACTTACATTTTTGAAGAACCTCATGTTGCTTCAAAATAGCTAGTGGTCAAATCAAAACAGTTCTCGGTAAGTGATGACTTTTCGTCCATTGATGATGTAAAACCTCAGCCATAGTAACAAAAAGTATGTTTTTAATATCTTTAAAGTTGAAAGAACACACTATACAATTTCCTATCACAAATTCTGGGGCTCAGCAACAAAGCTGATCCTTATTCGTTTAACCACATTTTTCTCTTTTGTTCCCTGAAAAAAAAAAAAAAACACCACAGCAAAGTCATACGATAGGCATCTCACGTGTTTATTTTCGTAAGGCTTTGGGGATCAGGCACACTTCAGCAGGGATCTCGCCAGGTAAAAGATGGTTGTAATGCGAGAGACTTGGTTGCTGTGCATAGCATTGCATCAACAAAACAACAGACTACATACATTTTACATAGTGTTGTGCAGGACATTGATTTATAAATTGTAAATAGCTCACATGCTTGCAGAAATCGTCACATCTCATTATCAAATTTTTTCCCACATCAGGGCAAACTAATGATGGCGGGGATGCGGGAACTGACATAGAAGCAGTTTGTGCAGCTTTCTCTAACTCCATTATGCATTGAATTGAAGTGACAGTGAGGAAAATCCCAGGATTATAACCATCTCTTCAATAATTTTATATCAAACACGTGCAAACACACATCCGTCTGCGCCCATCACCTTACTGCTTGCATGAGCAGGTAGTGTTTGAATACAATATTAGCATACTCCATCCGGAATTAGACACTTAAAGCCTTAATTTCCTATCAAATTATGAACAGCCCTTTCACTTCAACTGCAACAAATTCACACACTATTAGACACTTAATATTCCATCTGCTTGGCTTGACACATGAAGCAGGTCGCCCACATATGGCAATTTCAGACTTATGTTTGATTGCAAGCTGCAGCTTAACACATCACACTCTTCAGAAACTGATAGCATTCAAATGACCTGCTTGGAAAGTGTGCGCGTGTGTGTGTGCGCATGGCAGCTTTAAAGGGAAACTGAAGAACAGCCTACTGGTTATAAACCACTGTGTAGGTTCAGCAGTGATGCACTGATAGCGCTACATAGATAAAGGTCACATGCACCGTACCTCCACAGATTATTAATCAAATCTGTATCAATCATTTAGCACTGTGAACTTGACCTTTAGATTTTACAAGAATGTACGAACGAGGAGAGAAGGAGTACACCAAAACCGAGTAAACCAAACTGTAACCTTAGAATGACTACTGCGATTCTTCAAACACTCCCCTCGAGTAGGAAACAAACATAAAACTTAAAAACGTGCAGAGCAGAGCTGGCCAGCCAGCAGAAATCTGCAGGAGAAGGAGATGTAACATACACCCACACTGAAGATCAAGGTAACACAAGCCTGCCTGGCACTTCCCCTCCGATCCCACACATCAATCAACTTAAGAAAGTCCTAATGGACACTTCCTGAAACCTGCAAGAGACTGATATGTGCACGGGGAACGGCCGGCATGAAAGCTGATACAGAAACTAGGTGTCGCATTCTGAAGCACTGCTCTCAGGCTTTTCACTGCAATGTTACAACATGGTGGTTAAGGGTCTTCTGAGGTTGCTGCACAAGAAAAACTCAGCAGTTGCAACACATGCAACTGGACAGCTGAAAGTTCTTTGAGGGCTGCTTGGTGTGTTCTTTTTTTTTTTTTTTTTTAATACATCTCTCAATGGTTAATGTTTCAGTCCACACTGCTACATGGAACATAATGCATACTGATTAATAAAATGCACTTTAATACTTTACAGGTTTAGTCTTTAGACTCTGTCTTTTCTGTTTTATAATGTTTGAGTCACAGCCTTAACAGCGTTAATAAAGCGCTAGACGTTGTACAAACATCACTGCCTCTTTGTCGGCAGCAGAACATCTATTCTGCTTCTAAACAGCAACATGCACTCCGTCTATCCATATGCTTTTGTTTCAGTACCTATATATATATATATATATATATATAAAAATCATACCAGCTAGAAGGAGATTAGAAAATGTCACGCAAGGAAATCTAGAAGTGGATAAATGACTAAACGCTGGAATCAATAAAATAGGAAGACGGAGCAGTGCCACAAGATAAATGAGTAATATAAGGAGGAGTTTATTAATTTTATTGACGAAGGCTGTAACTAATAAAAATCACAACATACTTAATTATATTTTGGACTCTATTAATGACTGTTGTCATTTTGTACCTGCCATTTTCATGTGCCTTGCTTGAGAAATCGACAGCATAGCACTGCCTTCATTGAAGCGGCAGGATTTATGACCTGTGTGACCCCCGATGACCTCGGCTCATGTTAACACAGGGCGACGGTCGCGGGCCACTGATGTGCAGTGGAGGACACTGAAGACACCTCATTCATCGAGTGCTGTCTGCTACAGCAGACTGCATGCAGGTCTGTGTTTTGAAAGACCCTTCGGTGTTTTAAAAGACTGTTGAGTTTTACACAGCCTTTTCACTCGTACTTATTATTCTCTCTTCATTATCAAGTTAAGTTTTCCATTATTTAATGTCACTCGAATGTGTGGTACGTCAGCTTAATCTGACTCAAGCAGCCTCATAGAAACTGAAACTGTGCTGCGGTATTGTCTGTCGCTGTGTGGTCATCTGTGTAAAACATTCTAAAGCATGGCAAAACCAAACATTTTAAAATTAATTCATTTTACCAAAAACATCAAACAGGTAGGTGAAAAAACTAAGTACTGAGACCTCTCTCCACTACGAATTGCATTTAAAAAAAAATTTAAAAAATCAGTTGAGGGCTGGCTGTGTTCTTTGAACTGAACACCATCAAAAGGTGAAATAATTGGCAAATGAAATGTGTTATAGTCACACAAAGGCCCATTCAGAGAGGGAAACCTAGATAAAAGGCGAGGAGAGTAGAAGACAAACCGCCAACAAGCACAAGTGCATGTCATTTTGCTGCATGCGCAAGCCGCTCTCCCTGCTACGCTGCTGGAATACATCAAACCAAGCACAAGGTGGCTAATTAGTGCTCATTAAACCAAGAGCCAGATTTCTTACATCAGCAAACAATCATGTCCATCAAAGGTTAACGTCTCCGATCAAACAAGGCTGCACTTCTCTTCTCAGGTTTTTATTCACCAGGCTGACAGGGGCTTGGCAGTTACTGGCGAGAGGCAGATCTGTGTTTTGACACGCGTGGTATTACTTTCTTCCATTACCATAAATCCTACTCATCTACTTCCTGCAAATTGTTCTGGTTGGTTACAGTTCGTTCAAGTCGGGAAGAAAGGCGTTATTGTTATCGATACTTGCGTTACAGGACATGTGTATTCCCCTTCGAAAAGGTGTACGCACATATACAAACTTTCCTCCCAAATGGTAGGTCTGTGTCGAGTGTAAAACCACAGATGAAAAGGTTAGCGAGTGGGGATTCCTGACGTGGGCCACACATTACTCATAGCTGTAGACACCACATCAGTCAGCTGATGAGAAGTGTTGGCGGCTTCACTCACTCACTTACACACAAACACTCACAATAAATACACCATCGCTATGACGGACAGAGCTTATTAGATTTATAAGAACAACACGATGACTGGGTTTCACAATTAGCATCAACCCCACAGCCTCAAAACAATGTACACAATCAAGACTTGGACACAGCACTTACGCTTTTAACAGTAATTTAGAGAAAAGTTTTACCGACACAGTAAAAATGTCAGCTACCATTAGGGTTCTCCGCTTCAACTTAATAACAAATACAGACAGGTTTCACACCCGTGCGTCACACGGGAGTTGTACTAGAGAAGCACTTTATCATCACTGACAAATATGCATCACTTACAGAAGAGGAAGCGACTGAGAACCACAAGATTTCCTAACGGTTAATAGACTCCCCAACAGCAGCGTTCAACCAGACAAGAATATTTATGTAGCACAGAGTCATTTCTCACTTTCCACTTGCTAGTGAGAAAAACAGGATTTAATAATCAACACCTGACAACCTGAACACCTTATATGATGACTCCAGGCCTCTGGAGCATATTTACACATTCAGTGGCTGTGTTTACACAGACCCTAATATTTCAATAATAATCCCAATAAAAGCCGATTTAGAATAACACGCATCCTGTAACCACTTCGACTGGCCTGATCCATCCCGATCAAAAAGAATTTTCAATCAGAATGAGGAGGGTGGTGTAAACCTTTGATAATCCATTAGATAGGAAAGCCTCAGTCATGTAAACACTATCTGATTCCTTCTTTCTTGTTGGCATAAATATACTCTTTCTGCTCACGTTTGCCCCACATGAAGGTAACATCAGATGACGTGACGAGGTTCCAGGAGGGAAGTTCTTAATCCGCTGTAAAGGTCCTCTTGCATCCTCCTTCTGCTTTAAAACTGCAGGAGCTGTATGCACTCATTATTTAGAAAGACATGCAAAAATGCAAATATCGTTCCCCCGAAACGACGTGGGTCCACACCGATCACCAGCTGTTATTGAACGGGATTAGTTTCCTTAAAGTTGTTTTATACTCTCAGCAAATTAACCACTGTCAAAAAAAAGTTACATTCCAATTAAATGCTTTGAGGGTGTACACACAACCTGTCAAGAAACAGTTCATGTCCATGTAAAAAGTTACGCTGGGCTCTCAAATCAGGATGAGTCCAATCGGTTCGAGGAAACGTTGTCCATGCAACCTCTGCTGAGGGCGACAATGCTGAAGGTAGATGCTTGAGGATTTGGAGAAGGATGCATGTGAGGATTGTGTTCTCCTTTTGCCAGGAGCTTTAAACTCCTCCGGGACATGAAAAGACATGCAACTTTACACCATGCACTTCTGCTCTCAAGTCAACAGAGTGCATAAAAAAGTAGCATCGCTCATTTCAAACAAGGCTGTGTAAGAAGTTGATGTGCAACAGCAGCAGGATTGCATTAAGGAGAGAGTCAGGGAGAGTGAATGAGAGAGAGAGGGAGAGAAAGGGAGGGAGTAAAGCCCTACCTTGTGGATGTGCCCTTCCGGACGTCGCAGATGCTGCATTTAAACGCTTCCGCGCTGTTCCTGAAGGTGCACACACTACAGTCCCAGTAGCCGTCATCCGCCGCCGGCTTGGCTTGTCTTTTCGGCCTGGAAAACAAGACGGAAAAACATTTCAATAATGTCAACTTCACTCCTCAGACATGCACTGTGTCCGAACGCATATTCTTCATAAAGACAAACAAGTAACGTAAAGTGACACATGCCAAAACTCTACACTGGGTGAAATCCGGTGACTAGCTAACTCTACACTGGGTGAGATCAGTTAACTAGCTTGCTAACTAGCGCAAGGTTTTTTTTTCTTCTTCTTCTAGTAGAGACAACACTCACTCGACTAACACGCACACACACACCGATTGTAACCCTAGCATTAGCGCGCGACCAGGCTATAGCTAACGATATCGACGGTTAAACTTAAAGACCAGAAACGTCCTCTCCAACCGAAAAATTCAAAACAGCCTAAAGTGGCAGTTAATACATGTTTTTTTTTCTCTCTCGACGAGGCCCGGTGTATTCTCCTGTAAATCTCCCTTTGTCTGTGAGTGACTAGCTGCTCGAGTCAGTAGGGGTAGAGGAGAGGAGAAGAGGAGAGAGGAGAGAAGCCGCCATAGCTGCACTGTTCTCTCTCTCTCTCTCTAGTACACGAACCGAAAAAAAAAACCCGCACACACAAACACTCCTTCAGGGGGGGAAAAGCGTGTGAATAGCGCGAGCCCGAAAAAAACGGCACGGAAACGCCGCCGAACAAACAGGAGTCTTTCTTTCTCTCAGGGACGTCTAAACGGTGGCGTTTCTTACCTGGTCGGGCTCTTTTTGTCGCCCATGATAGGGAGAAACGTCTCACGACAAAGAAAAAGAGGGTTTTAAAAAGGTTTGTGGGTAATTAAGAATAATTGTGAGGAGGATCCAGGGAGCTCGAAGCGCCGCTAGCGCAGGCAGGCAGGCTGAGTCGCGTTCACGGACGGGCGCGAGGCAGAGCGAGTTCCACACCGCGTGACTCCGCACTGCCCAATCAGCGCCGCCTTCGCTTTAAAGTCTCGCTAGGAAATCGAAAATAGATCCAGCAAATAACGCCACTTCTGCCTTTTCTCTTCGACCGGACTGTCTTCCTCGACTCGCATCAAGAACTCCGTGTGAGTCTGAGCAGAGCGCGTCAAGCACTAGTAGCAGGGTGTCCTGCTCATCAGGGGAAGGGCTAAAGGCAGCCAAGTTCAGGCTGCCCACACTGACTGGTTTGCAAGTGAAGTCAGGCTGGTGCACTTGAAAAGACAATGTGCCCAAACTTGAGGCATTACCTAATCCTCTTTCTCCAACAAGACTGAATGAGCATTATCTAATTCTCATTCTTCAACCCACTCCTGAAACCTGAGTTAAGCCCAGAAATGCACCCGATCCAGCTTATCAAGGTTTTCCATAGTATGAACATCTAAATACTAGAGCGAGGTGTGGCTTCAGGGTTGGGAATCAGAAGCAGCTGCGTGGATACAGATACACTGTTGGATGTTGTCGTCGTCGTAAGTCATTCAGCTATTCCCGTCGAGGGGTCGCCACAGCGGACCATCCGATCCGCACACAGGTTTTATACCTGATGCCCTTCATGAGCATTTTATCCAGGCTTGGGAACAGAGCTGCATCCAGTGCTTGGGGTCTGGGCATCGGGTGGGAATAGAACACCTCCGCATGGCAGGCGTGAAACCCACCACTGAGCCACCAATGCCCATAACAGACACACTGATGGAAAATGTTTAGAAAATTCCAACAGACGCTCATGCACATTCGTTCACCTGGTCAGGGTTGAGGTGGTTCCCGGGTGTATCCCAGGAACACCTTGAGTGATGTGAGAATGCATCCTTTGACCATCTCTAGACAGCAAGCACACACATTTACACACAAGGGTAGTTCAGCAGAAATCTAGCAACAGGTGTGTTTTCATCAGATAGATGACAATGAAATTTAAGCTCTGGATCAACCGGGCAACCCTCCTATCTCTCCATCATCACCTCTCCTCCAACTTATTAAATGAAGCAATTCAGAAAAAAAGCTTTTTTTGGTCATTGAAAATGTCTAAAGTATTCCAGTTTCAGCAGTCAAGCACATCACAATAGAGTGACCTCTGCTCCGACACGACTGTCTCACTTCCTACAGATTATGAACAATTAGCTGATATATGGAATCGAATGTGTTAATGTGTGCATGGCAGTGGGTATCCAAGGCTAAAGCTGACCACATTTATGTCATTATTTTTTCCAGTAGCTGACATGTTGATTCACCCCAGAGCAAGGCTGCATGGGGGTAAGAGCATACAGCTCTGAAAGACGTCCTAATGTCAGAGACAAGGGCCACTCTGTGGGGGATGTGACATGTGAATCATCATTCTCACTAGTCAGGCTCTGGTCAATCACGTGTCATTGTGCCCATCTCTTCTCTCTGACAAGAGGATGTACCACTGGGTCATCGTCAGCCCATTGGCCCTTGTCTCTGTCAGGTCTTGTAAGTGATAAATGAAACGCTCTGATACGTAGAAACTGCCAATCATGTTATTTATCTCCAGCTCTATGTTCAAGCTTGTCTTCAAAGAAGCGTATTCACGTCATGAGTTGGTCAAAAATGAACTAGGTGACAAATATGGACAGATAAGATATTGTTTTATGTTAATCGGTGAAGTTCCTGTAAATATCATGGATGATCAATGAAGTGAAATGTCTGACTGTAAAGTATGTAAAGTACCTCCAGCTACCAATTTCTTTATCTTCCTGCCTTTAAAAATGTGATGTGTGTGGGCGTAGGGCAAATTAGAAGCGATGATTCAAATGATTCTGGCAGTCATAACTGAAAGTGCACACAGAAGAAATAAAGACGCCTTCTTCCCACATCAAACCCAGATGCTTGCCTTTGTTCTTCATGCTTGATCCAGCATGAAACTCAACATTCACACAACCTGCTGACTATGGCCATATGTCATTAAAATACGCTTTTCAGTTCAATCGATTTAATTATAAACTAAACTATATTTGTTTAACAGTTTTAACAATAGATGTAGCCACAAACGCATGCTGGAACCGTAATGAGGAAGTGGCAAGAAAAATTCCCTGACGTGGTAAGAGGTTAGAAATATTGAGCGAAGACAAGATGCAAAATTATGAGACTCGGCTGCGTTAGTTTACTGTTTCAGCTGCAGTAATAGGTGAGCTTTAAATAAGAGGAAAGAGTCACAGATCAGATGGGATGATATGATTAAAAATTCTTGAAATAAATCTTTATAAATGTTTCCAATATGCAAGAAAATGATGAAATACCCAGGCATGTCAGCAGAGGGTAATTGGGGAGGGGGTTGTTGTCCTAGAAGCAGACCCAGGGGATCCACTGACATGCTGAATAGTCAGATATGATGTACAAAACAAGAAAAGCCAAGGACATTTATATCATTCACATCTTATATTGGATCTGTTTTAAAAACAGATTTCAAGAAAAAAAATTGCTGGCTCACAATCCAAATTAACTGGTATATCATTAGTCTTATATTGTGCTGCAATTACATGCCTATAAATGCTCATGGTGGAGGAGGCACCTGGGAATGCCAGTCTGAATCGATAGAACAATGATGAATATGATCCTCTATGTGTTGCCAAACAGTGAAATGTAATACACTATATGGCCAAAACTTTGTGGACACCTTGCCATTACAAAAGTGTAGGCTTTCTCAAATTTTTTGCCAAAATGTGGGTTCACACAATTGTTTAGAATGTCTTTTTATGCTACTGTAAGCATTACAATGTCCCTTCTCTTGAACTAAAAGACCCATACCTGTTACAGTATGGCAATTCTCCTGTGTACAAAATGAGCTCCATGAAGACGTGGTCGGAATGGAAAAACTTCCTGCGCAGAACTCGAGGGACATCCATGAACTGGAACATCGACTGCTCACCAGGACTTCTCGTCCAACATCAGTGGTTGACCTCACTAATGCTCTTGTGACTGCACAAGCACAATTCCCACAGTAATCTAGAAATCATTCCCAGAAGAATGGAGGTTATTATAGCAACAAAGAGAGGAGGAGAGGTGGGAAACATCTGGAATAAGATGTTCAAAAGGCAAAAATACTACCAGTCAAAACCTTCTAATTCCATGGGGTTTCGTGATTTTTATTTCTTTATAATCCTAAATGTATCCAAAGTATGCGATCATCTCCCTTGAAAAGTTGATATTGAGATGGGTCTGCTACTCATGCTCTGTAACGGCTTCATTGGTGATTTTTTTGTGGTTGGTGACTCTGAATGAAGTTCTCCTCTGCAGCACTGGTAAGTTTCGGTCTTGCTTTCCTGGGATGGTCTTAATGAGAGCCAGTTTCATCATGGTGCTTGATGGGTTTTGTAAATGCAAAACAATACTGTTCTTGCAAGACCTTCCTGTCTTAAAACAATAACTGATTGTGACTGAATAACTGATTAACTTTTTGTTTTTATTTAATTAATTAATGCCACATGTTATTTCATCATTTTTGAATGTAGAAAATAAATTCAAACTTGTGTCCAAACTTTTGACTGGTACTGATATGATACTGCTGTGTGTGTGAGGGTCATATGTCTACAAACCTTTGAAATTATAGTGTACTAACAGCAGCATCCTGCAAATTAATTGCAGTCATTAGACACAGCATCAATGCTGATCAATAAATTGCCCTAGTTCAGTCGCTTGTTGGTGTTTTCAAGAGTTTTCACGTTAACTCTTAATCCCGGAAAGACAGACTGGAAATAAAATAAAATGGCATTGCTCTGATCAAATGAGACCAAAAATAAACTGCATGGGGGGAACAAAGAGGGTACGTAGCAGAGGGTGGGAAAACCCATATAAATGCAAAATGCAATGAATCATTGAGGATTGAGTACTTTTTTTTTTTTTTTTTTTACAGCTACAGGAAAACTGAAGGCATCATGAATTTAACATATTGATTCAACTTTTTTACTGTAAAAATGTGTAATACATCATACCAAATAACATGCTGACTATACAGTACATTACAACAGTACATTATCAGGGTAAAGAGTCCTGCTGTTATTAATTGTGGACCCCCACAGGAAGTACATTGTTAGTGTCTGAAATTGATACTACGACAGAGGAAAACACATGGTTTCAGACAGTCTTGTATAGTGTAGGCCGTGCAGTCCTCTCAATCACACATGACTCGGTTTCGTTTTCTACTCATGTTCACCGATAAAGCCTCCTTAAATGGCAGCAATTTATTTTCATTATATATTCATTCTGACGAAGCTTTCACAAGAAGCAACATCTGGGGTTTTTTTGGTGGGAGGTTGGATGTTTTTTCCTTTTACATAGTGGTGTGAAAGATAAAGAGAGAGCAAACCAAACTCAGAATACTCATGAGTAAGCTTCTTTTCTGGTGCAAAGGTCAGGAGCTGTTCTGATATTACCGGATCATTTACTTTCAGTTTTTCTTTTTTTTCCCCCCTCCAGTCTCTAAAATTAACATAAATCTGAGCTCTGATTTCTGTAAGGTGTGAACCCTCACCTGCTATCTGCCACCGTCTTACACACGTGCTCCTTAATAAACCAGATCCCTACCCATCTGTTAACTATCTGTGTGATCATATAAAAACAAAAATGTAACAATAAATTAGAAACATTTGATTCAGTAGTTATGGATAAGGATTGCCAGAGCCAGAATAGATGATGAGCTGTGTACCTGCAAGGCTGGAGAAAGTTGTTTTGCTATTGGTAATGACTCTGTGTGATTTGTTCTACTTGACCTTTCACCCTGCAGATAAAACACATCTGGCTGCTTGCCCTAGGGACTGTTTGTTGTTGGCTGGACCCACCATGTGTGTTTGTGTGTAAAACTTCAAAGATAGCTTGACTGATCAGTACACCGAGGATATTTGGTGATACATATTCTCTCTCTCTCTCTCTCTCTGTGCGTGTGTGTGAGACAGATGTGGTAACATGCAATGTTTTGTTGAACTAGCATTATAATGCATATCTATTTTTGGTATTATATCATTTTGATATGACAATTTAAGCACTCAAAATTTTTACTGAGCAACATAATAAACCCAATCTGAAGTCTTCTAGCTAATCAAGCACTACTGGCCCCACAAGAGAGGGAGCAGTTCTAGGACAAACAAGTGACAGGGTGGAATATTGTAGCTTGGCACGGAGTTATTGCTACCACCCTGAAGTGGATTATTTTCCTATAACAACATGTCAAACTTGTTTTATTTCACAGAAACCATAGCAATCTGCCAACTCTTAAAAATATGAATAAAAGAATAACGCATCGTATGAATCAGATTATAATTAGGGTTAATGTAATGGAACAAGTTGGTTTCTGTTATCACTTGCGTCATAGCGAGTATAAATACTCATTATAAATAATGCGGCTTGTCATATGACAGACAAACCACAAAGTGTCCCATCCTGAATCCTTTTCTATGAAAAAATTTAAAAATTAATCAGATTTTTAGTACTTTTCAGCTTAGACACTATTGTACTACATTCCTGTAAATTAGTTGTTACTATGATGTTAGAATAAAATTATAATTTATTAGAATGAATACGTTAATATAAAACTTTGATTTGAATTACAGCCTATCAAAGCTGTTGTTGTAAAAAATATTAATAATAATAATAATAATAATCACACCTCAACCCCTTTGAAAGCGCAGATTAGAGAATTCAACAGTGCTGTGGTTTAACACACCATAATACAGTAATATTACACTGACCAAAAAAAAAAAAAAAAAGTCGCACACTCTAAGATCTCATTTGAGCACCCTCAGCTCTGATTACGCTGCACAATGCTGTGGCCAATTTAGGTGTAAAAAGTATTACTCATATTCACATAAGATAAATCTGGACTCATCTGACGACATGGACGTTTTTTCCTTGCTTCAAAGTCTTTATGCTTTTTAGCAAATTTAAGGCTTTTTTCTGATTTTAGGAAATTCTAGAAAGTGCTTTTCTTATGATCACATAGGTGTTTAGTCCCAATCCTATGATTTCTCATCACAGTGTGCATGTGAAACTGCTCTTACTTTCTCTATTAAACATAGCTGTGATTTCCATTCTCCATTTTTAGAAAGCAACTTCACCAAACATTTAAATGATTCAGACATTTCTTTTCACAAAATGCTTCCAGGTTTTTACGCGAGGCGTTCAAGTCAAACCTGCACACATGAATAAATGTATGCATGTAAAGTGTACTGTACATCTGATTGACAATTACAGAAGACATCAAGCACAGTATCTTTTGTTTTAGCCAGAGTAGAACATTTAAATGGTGCAAATGTTTTAAAGGATGCTGTACTTCCATGAATGATGATCACGCTCCAGGCCGAGGTGGCTCGGAGCCTGTTGAAGTCGTTCCCGTGATGTGGAATGCCTTATCCTTGAAAACTGACGAAAAACTTGTTACCAGCAGGAAGTCCGATCATAGCTCCGGCATACTGAGAAAATGTTCTACCTTGATGGTATCCAAGCACCAGTAAAAATCCAGGACAAATCCATTATTGTAACAGGGGATTATATAGAGAAATAAAGGTTATACTGTTATTCTGCACAAACACAGTCCTAGATTGACTTGAATGCCCCTCAAACAATGTGTTGAACAGTTTTTTTTAATCTCCTTGCTTGCTTTCTTTCCTTAATGCAGGTCAATAATTTGATCTTTCTGAAACAGCAACATCAGCCAAGCTGTGTAAAAGGAAATGTTTATGTCCTACTTATTTCTGCAAGGAACCTTGTAGGAGGTATAAAATCTTTAGTGCATGGCTCAATACACTATTTTAAGTGTGTGTTTAAAAAAGAAAAATTGTTTCACTCAGTTTATTCATTTGAACTCTTTGGTTTGTTAATTTTACCCAACATTTAACATCCCATTTCTCTTTGATTAAAAATCTGTAATTATTTTGGATAATCAACGCATAACATGAAATTCTTAACACTGACTTCATGCACAGTGCAATTAAATGCTTACTTTTTTTAATCTTCCACTACACATGTATTGACAGATGCAACAAGCATATATTGTCATTCGAGTATATATAGGTCAGGGACTGAGAAGGAATATACTGTAGGAGAGGAGAGAGTTATGTACACTTATCATCGGCTATACCGCTTTATCCTGTATTCAGGGTCGCAGGGGTCTGAAGCCTATACCAGGAGACTTGGGGCACGAGAATGAGTACACCCTGGTCAGGGTGCTAATCCATCGCAATCCATCCAAAATACAAATACTAGTACATTATTGCTGTTTCCTTATGGATGCAGTGCTTCATGGCATGCTTGGAGTTGAGATCTGGACTTCAGTTTTTGTTTAAAGACATCCAGTGATTCAGCAGTTTGAACAGTCAGGGAAAATTCCACCAGCTGACTTCCAGTCCAGAGAAGAGTCTTATTGAATGTCCTCCTTGTATCTTAAGGGATGATGGGACTAGTTGAGCCGAAACATGGTGCCGAACCCTGAAATTTTCCAGTATTCCTAAAGTCTTATTTTAACACACTACATCAACATGTCCAACCCATAAACTGGTCAATTTTGAGTCATGTCCAGTATGCACTTTTTCCATTACCGTGGATGAGGAGAACACTGAGCTCAAGGCAGGAGAGCATGCCCATTGCAGGGCAATATATATACACACACACACACACTTATTTACATGCTCAGTCACGCCTAGGGGCAATGTAAAGTTGCCCACGTACAAGTGTGTTTGTGTGGGAGGTGGAAGAAAACCCACTCAAACACAGGAAATAACCTAAGAAACTACACACACACCATATGCAAAAATAATATCTAACACTGTCTGAGTCTTTTGTTGCAAAGATTAAATAAACTAGCAAAATGTGTTATTTTAATAATTGAATGCATATACACAGCAATTCATAACTGTCTTGGCATTTTACATTTTACAATTTTGAAATGAAAGCATTTGTCGATTGAGCGGTGTGAAATTGTATTACATCATCATTACTGTTAGGATTCACATTACCATCAATTTATGGTGCCAATGCGCATTGTATCGGATAGAATCCTCAGCTGTCTAAGAAAGAAAAGGATGTGTGTAGGGGTTTAATTGTGGCCAAGACCTCTGGGACTGAATTAGAGTGCCATTTTCATGAATAAGCGTATGCGTGTGCGCGTGCGTACATCCTGGGAGAGTTGGGGGATGGAGGTCATGGCTTCCTTTTCCACACGTGGAATGCCTCCATAAGTTCCTGTTTAGATAGGCAGCCCTCTCTCTCTCCCACTCCTTTTCTCCGTCATATGCTGGCATGAGCTTAAGTGCTGCTTATGTTCCGATGAGTGCTTGGTGATAAGACGAGGCATGGATAGGCTCCAGGGAGCGCTTCAGGAAGGTAGATTATCCTCCTTACTGCTACATGTGTAGTGTCTCAGTGCTGGTGGGAAAGGGAGCAAAATAAGACAGAGACAGACTAAGAAGACGGTGGAAAGACTCCCCTTGAACCGGCAGAGGAGAAGTTATGAAAAGAATTTCGGAGCAATAGACATAGACAGACCGACGGCGAAAGAAAAATGCGGGAGACAGAGGACGGCCGAGGAGTCTGACTCAGTATCGCAGAGCTTTGTCGAATTCAATGCAGCCCTCACAAAAGACTTCTCAACAAAGCCCCGAGAGCTGAATGTCTGAGCGTGTAAGCATGTAGAAGTGTGCGCACGCATGTGTTACAGCATGTCTACAGATGTCACGACCCAATCCCATGGTTTGTTAACTAACCACACTGTACCTTTAAACAAGAAAATGAGGTGCTTTGTTTTGGCTGCCAGAGCTCAAGCGCACACTTTCGAGGAGTGTTCACTTTCAACGATGTGGCTTTCAAACAGCCTGTTTTTGTAATTCGCAGTTTTCTGAGCAGCTTCCTACAAGCCTTAACAAAACTGCCGTCACTCAATAAGAATACAGCGAAACACACAAAGCTTTACACGAGGAAGGAAACGTACAAAACAGACGATTTTTTTTTGCGGGGGGGGGGTGACTTATTTAAATGTCTAGAGCTGACAAAAGCCATGCACAGGGAATGAGTTGCATTGTGGTGTTGTGCAGTGCTTCTGTAGAACTGCTAATATAGAGAAAGAGAAATGGCTTTGCAGCGAAGAAGGATGGGGGAAGTGGAGACAGGATGATGCTATAGAATCTCACCCAGTACTTTGGAACTCAGTCCATTTAACTGATTAGTGTGCAGACTAATGCATCTCAGAGGCAATTCCTCTGCTTGGAGATGAACATATTCTGACTGGAGCATAGTTACATTTGCTGCAATCCCATAAAGAGAAGTAGAGAGAAAGAAAGAAAGAAAAGAGAGCGTGAGAAAGAGAGATAGAGTATTTGATTTATGGCAGGGCTTACAGGGCTTACCTCTCCAGTCCTGGAGGGTCAGAGTCTATCAGAGTTAGCTCATTTTCTTGCTTAAAGACATCCGATTCATCTCACTAGTTTATTCCCAAGTTCCAAGTTGAGAAATAACCAAACTGTGATGGACTACAGAGAGTTTTACACACTTGCCATAAACCAAACCAAAGACTCTCTCTCTCTTTATCTCTCACTCTCTATCTCTCGCTCTCTATCTCTCTCTTGGGTGACTCAGCTACTAAATACATGACCTAAATCACTGAGGACATACCTCGCTCTCTCTCTCTCTCTCTGTTTCACTCTCTTTCTCATGCTCATTCTGAAACACAAGTAGCACACAGAGTATCCATCACACTTAGGCAGGTACAAGCAAGTGCCCTGACCAGGCCTTACTTCACTCCGATTCCTTGGACCCTTGGGTTACGTCCTCAGGAGTGTGTGAGCCGGGGGCATGATGCCTTACAATTATCCTCTCAGATAATTACATGTGTTACATATGCCAATGAACAAAGACTTCCATACGATAAGTAGAAAAGACAGAGGAGAGAGACAGAGAGAATGGGGTGGGGGGGTAAAAGGAACATGTGGGTGGTAATTCTACATTAAATAGCAGAAGAGATGAAGACTGAGAAAGGCTAAAGAGAGCAAAAGTGCATTAGGTAAGGAGGGTAAAATGAGTTTTGGACGAATGGAGTCGTGTGGAAGACAAGTGGTACTGATGAAAAAGAGAAGGAGGTTACCAAGGCTACCAAGGCAGCATGCCTTCATAGAAAGCTCGGTGGCATTTTTACACTAGATGTGAACCTTTCATGGTGTTATTAAAGCAATTTAGTCTAAGTACATGATCAAACAGGTAACTTCAGGCATCACTTCTGAATGTCAGGAGAAATGCAATGAAATTCACTCAGCTACGTTTCTGAAATATGTCTTAAGTTGGTGGGAAAAGCTCTGGAATGATATTCTTTTAATGATATTAGATGCATACTGTAGATGCATTTAAAATAAATGTCACATTTTGTGTACAGTATCAGTTTACATACATCCTATCACTACAGTATGTTTTCTATTAGAAAAGTACAACAAATACTATATATATATTTTTTTTGTTCCAAGAGCTGTCATGAACATTACCATTGTCAAGTCCAAGACGGCTCTAAAAGCAGAGTTCGCCAAGAACCAGTCAAGATCAACTCTTAATGGGGTCGAGACCAAGTAAAATGCGAGTTCAAATGAAAACAAGACAGAGTCAACATCAATTATCATCAAATCCTTTTTCGAGGCAAAAACTTTACTTGAACCGTTTTGGTGTAGTTTTTGAATTGTATTTTATATCAGCCTTTGTGCACGTGAAAAAAAGACACACCGCAGTGGTAGCTCAGTGGGTTAAGGCGATTCCAGTTGGACGAGAGGCTTTCCACAAGCGCTGAGAATGGACAGCACTGGGACATTTACCTATATGACTCCGTGTCTCAGGTGTTCTACAACTGTTATTTACACTAACTATCGATCATAGCGTAGGTGAAAGTAGGTCTGTACAGTCTGCAGTACTGAGGAGAGAGAACTGCCTGTGGAAAACCACATTCAAAACCACTGAAGCTGAAGCCGAAAAAAAACACATTTGATAACACTGTCATCTTAAACAAAGCGTTCTGTCTTTAACAATTTCTTCTAAGTCATTCTGAATCAAAATAGAACTATCAGTGTTCCTTTTTTTATGACTAACTAACTCCTAAGCTGAATCCCAAATTGCTCTCCAACCCTGGACCAAGGGTCCTACTTGGAAACAATGGACTGTACACCCTATATGGTGCACTGGCTTTATATTTCAACAGAGCTGATGTTCTAAATCCAAGAATACAAGGGAAAATATAGAGAGAAACTTTACAGGACTGTCCACCATGTCCATGGTTTATTCTCCACACCTTTTGGCTACATAGTATCAGTAAGAACTGTCAGTCACTGTCATTTAGTTCTGCCAGTTGCTGAAGAATATGTGCTGTGGACTAAATAACTGGTTCATAAAAATAAAAAAACAACCTCATAATCTGTTGATAATAAATGGTGTTTGTGGGACTGTTATATAAAAGCAATCTCACACTCTAGGTCGTGCTGTATTGCTGGATATAGCACGGCTGTGATGCCTTCGGCACTCGGGCTGCACCTTTATGTCTACAACCACATCACGGCCGTGCTATATCCAACATGACAGCATGACCTCGAGTAGAGAAAAAAGCAAATCTGATATTTAAAGCTCTTCTAAAATTTGCTCTTTAGATGGTGTATTTAAGCAAATATCATATTGAATCTGTTTTATTTTTATTTTCTTGCTGTCTCAGGGGAGATTTCAGTGGTTGGTGATTACACTCAGGAAACGTTTTACGCTTCCTGACAGTACTGCAGACTGATGAAATGCCACTGAATAAATGGCATGATATAATCAAATTCATTCTTTAGGGTAAAAAAAGGAATCTGGAAGGCTTTTCTTATTGAAAAAAAAAATTAATGTTTGCTGTATGCCTTTCACAGCTTTGAAATAAGGTGTAAATTACATGAGTTATCGTCTCTGGATGATTGTGCCACATTTGAGTACTACAGTATATATAAGAGAAGGGGTGGGGGGGAGCTGGTTGCGTTACATAAAACATGGCAATTCATCAAAGTCATATTCAGTAGATGAATCAAAACAAGACTAAAATGCTTTAACTTAATTGTGTGAAATTTCCTGAGATATTTCCTGCGCTGTGATGATAAGTAAGTAGGATGCAAGTGCATGAGGAGAAACACTAATATACTGTACGATTACTGTACATGTGGAAGAACAAATTTGATTAAAAAGCCAGGGAAATAAAAGCACAAAGACGAGACAATAATAGCAGGTGTGTGCATAGAAAAAAAACGAACGTAAGGTATATTTATGGGGTCCAGGTGACGAGCTGACAGTAGAGACGGAGCTTTAAAAACGCTCTACTGAGGACACGTCCAGGACGGAAGCCTGGCCCTAAGGCGCAGCTCAGATGTCTCTTAACTGGAGTGTGAAGTTGGTGTCCTTGGTCTGTAATGATACATTCTGGCACTCCATCATGCCAGAATACATGATGGAACTGAGCTTCATGCATTTTATTGGTAGTAAACTCAAGGGCATCACCTGATGATGGCATTCAGATTTTCCAATGAATGATTGATGCACGCACTACGACTCAACAGTTTGTCACAGTTTGCAATTCCACTATATAATAAAGATGTAACTGAGTGCGAATAAATAATTGGAAATGAACAGATAATAAAAATATGGATTTGAACTGAGAGTTCAAGTTTTAGTTAAACTTGAATCCTGCAGAGGTGTTTTGACTTCATGCAGGTGTAAGGAAATGATCTGATTTGCAGCTTTGGGAGAAATGAAGACGTTCATTTAGATGTATGCACAATGATACATTTACAGCAACATTAACAGGATCATGTTAGTAACTGTCAGAGTTTTGAGGGTTTAAAGTAGGCTACTTCTTTATTTGGGTCATAGAACTATATATATATAATTTTTTTTGTAGGTAATACACCGATTAGCCATAACCTTAAAATCATTAAAACCACCTGGCCCCTCATGTGTGGCTCTGCAGGGTGTGCTTTGGTGTCTGGCACCAGGATGTTGGCAGTGGATCCTTTGGGTGCTGTGAGTTCAGGCGAAGGCCTCTGTGGATTGGACGTTTTCTCCAGAGCATCCCATGGTTGCTTGATCGGACTGGGATCTGGGGAGTGTGCATGGTGCATGGTGGGCTGTGGTGCATTAAGTCTTCTGTGCCTTTATATTATGGCCAGCATTTATTTTTTCAGCGATTTGTGCTGTATTGGATTTTCTGTGGGATTGCACCAGACGGACTGGCCTTTGGTCCATCATTCCTATCTACTTTATCAACCTCTTTCCTATTCTTATTAGTTAATTAACATTGGCCCTTTACCAACGTAATGCCGACTAAATAACAGGATGTGTATTTTTAATCAAAAAATACAATTATATTGATATACCATTTAGACACAGAGGTAAATCCAATAAGATATCGGACTTGATATAGAGTAATCACTCAGTCTTGAGTGAGAAATCATTGTTTAGACTTGAGTGCCTGTTGCTTTAGAGCACTGTGAGGCTAAGAGGCATGAAACTTACATACAGTATGTGGGTGTGAGAGAGAGTGAAAGATAAAATGCGTGTACTAGAGAGTTGTGGTGGGCTCACTGGGGTGAAGCATTTCAGTGTAAAACATGCACCCAGGACAGGTCATGTGTTATGCATTGATCCATATAACAGCAGCAGAAATCCCACACGGCGAGATGGTGTTTCTGCCAAGGATTTTTTTTTTTAAGACCACAGGAGTATTCAGGCCAAGCCAGACCACTAACATCCATCACATATGATCTATGAGAATTGGAAAAATGGTAGAAAAACATTTTTTTAGTGGAACCACTTTACGGTTGAATATAACCAAGCTGAAAAACGGCACTGTCCATTAAGAGTGGTGTTTGTTTGTTCTTCATTAGTGTATTAAATGTTACTGCTTCACTAAGTAGCATCATTAACCCCGAAATTACACGTTTTTTTTTTCTCCCAGATTTTCCTATTCATCCAAAAATCATACGTGTTATTAACCAGACTGTGAATGTTTCCTATGTTTCTTTCTCACGGCTTACATGGTGAGCTGCCAAGAAGCGCATTGTCAGAGACCCTCTCCAAACCAAAACTGGTTTACAGTCTCGTTTTTGCAGCCGCACTCTTTCTGTGAGAACACGAATTGTCTGGCCCTATAAAAGGCAAGCATGCCCTGCTCCACTCCGCTGACGGCACCACCCAAGCGGTGGAAGGCTCAAACCCAAGACTTACTGAGTGGAATTTGAAGGGAACACTTGAGAAACACAGCATGGGTTGAGCATAAGGGAATGGAAAAATGTCTGCATCAATTTATCAAAAAAAAAGAAAAGAAAAGAAATAAATAAATAAAAGAAAAAAGAAAATCATAAGCGATCTGTCTATATAGGTTAGTTGTATGACTTTTCTATTTGAAGTGTCTGAAATAAACAAGCATTCAAATATGTACTGTTTACCACATCAATACAGCGCATAAAACATTTGGTTAGAAATGTTCAAAAGACTCTCTAAGGTACTAAACAAGGGTTAGGGTTTTAACGGTATTGTAAAACAGTAAGCACTGGAGAAACAACAGTTCTCTCAGAGAGATTGCAAAAATGTACAGTGTATGGCTTTTCAAGACTGTAACGGTATCACTAGATCCGCTCTAAAACTATAATATTAAGATGATATTACTATTATGGCACAGCTGGGAGACTATGAACTGTGAGGAGTCTGATGTGAACGTCTCTACGGATCGAGAGTATGAAATTCTGCATTACTTCTTGGCCAGTTCATATGAAAACTAGGCGTCTATGTGTGTGCGAGAGAGAGAGGGAAAGCGAGCCCCTGGTATTCGAGGGAATAAATCTCAGAGCGATTTTAACGCTATGCAGATGTGTAACGGCGATGTCTGCACTGAGGCCAACAGCGAGTGCAAGACACTAGTGCAAGTAGATGAATTTCACATGGGTGGTTGCTTCATTGATTATGTGTCAAAGGCAGATTAGAGCATGTAAAGATTCCATGCACCCAGGGATGGAATAGATTACAGTGGAACATAGTTCCTTTAGTCCTGGCTGGAGCCCCAGTTCAGCTTGAGTGATCTGAAGTCGGTAATTGCGCAGCAGGAAGCAGCCAGCTGACCAGATGTTGGCACCATCTTTTTTTCTAGGAGATACAGGACAAAACAATGCACAATTTTTTAGGCAATACACAAAATTTTAGGCACATGTGATATAAAAAGAGAATGTTGTAAACTACTAAAGATTTTAGGCACATGTGATATAAAAAGAGAATGTTGTAAACTACTAAAGATTTTAGGCACATGTGATATAAAAAGAGAATGTTGTAAACTACTAAAAAGTAAAAAAACAAAAAAAAAAGATTATAAAGAGCATTAAACGTTTAACCACTTATCTCCAGGAAGCATTTAAACTGGATAATTGTGTGAGGTGGGAATAGAACCTGAATGGGGTACCTGTCCATCACACACACACACACAAGCTACCTACAGTCATGTTTTAGGGAGGAATGAAGAAACCAGAGAACCCTGAGGGCACAGAAAGAACATAGGAAACTCCACACAGTAACAGGAACCCTGGAACTGTGAAGCAGGAATACTACCCACTGTGGCGTTTAGCAGCAAGCGTAAAACTTAAACCAGGCCCACATGTAACATTACCAGCCTTTTCCTAGAAAGTTGCATTCAGACACATTGTCACGCAGTTATTAAGATTAGCATTTCAAGAAGAACGTGTCACAGTTCTTTCACAGTCTTTGGTTTTCGCTTGCTTTTGTTCCTGCAGGTAATCACAGGTTGCCTCGATGATGAAATCAGGGCTCAGGTGAGATGAGGCCATACCAACTGCTGCAATTATTTACACTGATCAGCCATAACAATAACACCACAAAACATTAACAGTGCTTATCAGTTATATACAGTACCAGAAAAATGGTGACAAGATCATGGGCACCCAGGACTCACCCCTGCCCATGGGAATCAATGGCCAGCCTGTCCGGTCCGATCCCACAGAAAAGCCAATGCAGGACAAATTGGCAAAAAAAAAGGGTAATGCTAGTCACAATAGAAAGGTACCAGAACACTCAGTGGATCACAGCTTATCATGCACAGAGCCCAAGGCCGTTGTCCCAACCTTCAAACAGCTCTTCAAAAAGAGTACCCATGGGATGTGTCAGACAAACAAGTTTGATAAATGGCAGACCCATTGCACAACCCACGCAACACAAAGCATCCACTGCCCACATTCTGAAGCCAGACACCACAGCACACCCCCTGCAGAGCCACACCCCAAGGGGCCAGAACTGCCCCAGTGACAGAAAGGGAACCTGTGCAATACTGGGCACAACATTTAGTGCTGTAATGTTATGCCTGATCAGTGTACAGTCTATATAGAAAATAAAAGATACAAATCTAAAGTTTTTAAGTTCTTCAAGTAATGCATAAAAATAAAATCATAAAACACCTCTAATGCTGCCTGAGACCTCTTGTACTAGTTTAAAATATGCTTCTCTGACCTGTCCTGATCTTAACCATAGATTTAAAAAATGTTCTATCTTAAAAATTCAAGCCTAAAGGATAAAGTGGAAACCTAATATGATGACAGGAAGCTGTTATTCTATAAACCCATGTTAAAACACCATTTTGTCTGAGATATATGTAGCAAATTAATGATGTTTAGGACTTGACATCCTGGGTACAACAGTCTTTTTTAAGTTTAACTCTTTTCTTTCCCCAGGAATATATGTATTGCAAATTGTACAGCTAGTTCTAGGGAATGGAAAGAGTTAAGTTTGCACAAAATACACTGTGACTTTGAAAGATACCAATTCAATTCAGCTCAATGGGACTGTAAAAACTTCACATGAGTCTCAGCTGAACAGCGGAACGCGTCTGTGCTTGGAACAAGGGTTGTGGAATTTTATCCTGATTACTTACAGTAAATTGTACTCACATTCTGATTGACAAACTTCACAGTCAGTGTGTGGGACAATTCATAATGACCAAGACCTATTGTATTGTACTTATATGCACCTCGATTCTGATTTAAGACAGGCTTGACAAAAAACCTTGAACTCTCTCTTTAATGATCTCTTTTAGTGTAATCTTGTTGAACCACAGTAGTTCTTGAAATTTCTGTCTGGATGTTTCATGTGAAGATTATGCGTGCTATTGAATACATTCTTGATTGGATGAATGACAAACAGCAGAATCTGCAGGAGTAAATTAATAACCAAGGGTAAGATCAGGTTCGATCCTGAGTTCAGGTTACTGTATCTGTACAGTTCTACACATTTTCCCTGTTTACATGTGGGTTTCTTCCAGGATCTTTGGTTTCCTCACACCTCCCAAGATCATGCCAGGAAGTGGGCTATCTTTGCTAAATTGCCCCTAGGCGTGGGTGTATTCTTGCCTTATGCCATGTGTAACGGGTATAGGAACTCCAGATCCGCTGCAACCCTGACCAGGATAAAGACGCTACTGAAGATAAATTAATTAATGTAAATGGCTTCTAAATTTTAATTTAATTTTTTTAATGGAAGTGATGTAATTAAAAGGAAACTGGAATAACATTTGCCTTTACTATACAATCATCTTTCAAGTAAAGTGACTTTTTTTTTTTTTTTTAAAGAAAACCCCCCACCCACATCTGAAAACCCTAAAACAAGCAATTCCTTTTTAGTTTTCATGAAAAGCATTAGAAAAGTGACCAGCAACTTTCATGTCCTTTTTTGGTATCTATCTGAAACTACAGTTTCACTTAATAATAAACAAGCTGTTTTGAATCCCTGTCTAAAGATTAGAAGCAGGGAGTTAGTTCTGCTGGTCCAAAAGTCATCAGTCTCACCCTTCCAGAGTGTAACGGACTCTGCAGACACCACAAGAGATTACATAAGAACGCATTCCCTTAATGCATAGACATCTTATCTCCCTCGACACACTTTCTAAGGCCTTATCCAAGAAGGGAGTTACCAATTAAGCTGCCAAAGTGCATTAAGGTTATTCAGGATGCCATCATGCTTTTTTTTTTTTCATTTTTCTTTTTGAATGGCTGAAGAATGCTACTGGAGCAGCAAAGCACTGTTAAAATCTAATAATATACCTCACGTTTAATTAGTTCATTAGGAACATGGATCAGGTTTATATTCGCACCAGTGAGTGAGAGAGGTTTTGTTACAGGCACAGCGTCGTGTTTCAGTGGTGAAGGTTGTGACAAGGCGAAGAGAGTCCTTGACATTCCCTCAGAGAGAAAGAGTGTGTGTGTGTGTGTGTGTGTGTGTGTGTGTGTGTGAGAGAGAGAGAAAGGTCCAGACAGCAGCACTGTGACATACTAACGACGTGCTGTGCTGATGATAAGGTGCTACTGTGGCAGACGCGCCCCCTCCTTTCGTACATGGTGTGTGTGTGTGTGTGTGTGTGTGTGTGTATATATATGTGTGGGTTGCCATGGCAATTGGAGACTGTATAACTGCACATGTTGGCCTTGACTGTCAGACCTCACTGTGCATAGGTACTGTCTGGATGTGTGTAATATCACATCCAGACTGGTCTGAGCCCGACATGAATTTGTGTGTATGTTGGCTTTGCTCTTACTCAGTTTGCTTACGTGCGCCAGCTGTGCGATCCTGCTGTTTGAGCGGGCGCGTCTGAGTGTTGTCCGGATGTAATCCTCACCAGCCAGGTGTTGACTGCTATGCTCCAAGAGCCACGGGGGGTATTCTGGGGGGTGACAAGCTGACACATTCAGGCAGGCACATGCAAGGAGATCTCCTTTCACACACGGCATCCCAAGGGCCTCTGCTATGTGAGAAAGGAGGGGAAATAGACTGAGACGGAAAAAGGAGCATGAGAGATCCTGAACTCTAGTTTTCGGAGTTTCAGGAAAGAAAGATTTGAATTGTTTTAATGAACCTGGGGGGTAGGTAGTCTCGGAAGGAAATTGACGGGGAACTAGGCTGTCCCGTAACCCTGGTCCGTAAGCTCGGCGTATACGGATAACAGGACATCGTTAATTCCGAGCTTTACTTAAAAAGCAAGCAGAGACGTGTGGGTTTCTGAGAATGGTCTACGGGGTCACCACTACCGTAACCACACCACTGTACAAACATGGCTCTCGTACCTCAACGGCCTGCTTCTGAACCACTACTTTGAGCAAGAATTATATGGTGCAAGGAATGTAAACACTCTGCTAAAGAATGCAGGCTCTTCAGGAATACAGTAATACGTCAAGTTGACTTTTTTATTTTTTTCCACCCAGCTTCAGGAGGTCATTTCAGGAAAGCCTGACATGTTGGATTAGTTGTTTCAAGCTCAAGCTAACCTTTGCCAAATTGTACAGAAATCAAGAATAAGAACAGCAGGTCAAGATTTTCATACGATGCAAAGATCTGGGTTTTAATCTTGAGGCTAATGAGATTAAAGACAGGCAAACAACCCTGGAGCAGTTGATATGGTGGAGAGAGACGGCCGTAGAGCAGGAGATATAGGTAGTCTTTCCTTCCAACTAAACTGAGTGTGTGAGAACTGTTTAAAACGTGAGACCATATCGACGACTGGGGCCTTTGTCTGAGCGACTGCGAAACTCGGAATCAATCTTGATAGCGAAGCCTACTGAGGAACAAGCGATTGATTAATTTTCACACGCCGCTTAAGTGGGTTTTTCCGCGGAAATTAATAAAATATCATTTAGGATGTAAAAGCTCATTTAACACACTTCCTCTTGGGAGCAAGATATCACTTCACTAGACGCAACAATGACAGCATGTTCCAACTGCTGACAAGAGGCTTACACTTGACACTTGTGTTAATTGTTGCTTTACCCTGTGGGGCCCACTGTTCAGTGCAGCACGGAGAGACTGTGCAATCTGAGACGTAATGACTGGACAATAGTGAGCTAATGAGACTCTGAGACACATACAAAGTGGTGAGCCCTCCTGGACACGGAAAGAAACTAGAACCTCAATATACTGTAAGTGTATCATGTGTAAGGATTAAAATAAAGAAATAAATAAATACACACACAGCACTGAAGCTTTGTCTAGGGCGTTCTCCGAGTTCCCTGCCCGAGCTCGACGCTCATCTGCATGATTTACATAGTTCCAGGCCGAAGCTCGCTCGACTTAACCGTCGCTTCCAAGAAACACACCTTGCATAACAGCACTTAAATAGAAGCTCAGTTCAAACAAAGAGCTCAGCGATCCAGTGCATTGTAGAATAACAAAGTGGATCACAAGAACACAATACAAGCTCTAGGTGATTTTATGCTACATGATAGGAAGGGAGAACCGAACAGGCTGCTTGTGTGCGTGAGTGAAAGGGTTTCTGGTGCCGGTTTACTGGTCGGTTTTCAGGGAGTGGAACGAGAGAGAGAGGACAAAGAGGTGCCAGTCGAGAAAGAGAGAGAGAGAGAGAGAACAAAAGCAATCAGGCCGAGTCACTGGAGAAGGCAGGCTCTGGAGTGCCACAGATTCATTTCTTCTTTAGGGCTATTCATCAGCTCAAGCACAAGAATCACTTTGCTCTAAGGGCCGAGATGATATTGAGCTTTCTATCAGTTTCATAAGCAAGAGCTGCCGAGTAGGTCTAAAGTAAGTGTGTGTGTGTGTGTGAGTGAGCAAGAGAGATAGAGAGATTGGTGGAGACCTTGTCCTTGGTCTGGAAGCAAAGCAATAAACCTATAGTAAGTTAGTGATGCATAGAGACAATGACAGTGTGTTGTGGCAGAATGACTCTAATAGCAAGACTCATCGGTGCTCAAGACAGTTGATGATATAATAAGTCACTAAAGAAGCATTTAAAGGAAAAAAGCATGCATTAAGTATCACCTTCCACCTCTGACTTCTACCATCAGTGTTTTAGAGTTGCTTTAACTTTCTTTTTTCTTTTAGCACTTCATTTCAAAGGGAACTAAGGACCTGGTCCAAGAAAAAACTGACCAGTCAACAGATGTCGGACCACACACGCACACGCGCGCGCACGCGCGCGCACACACACACACACACACACACACACAAGAAACAGCAGCTGGTGAAGTGGAAGTAGTTCATAAACGAGCAGTAGCAGGGAGTTTAATGAGGACCTCACACCAATGTCAGAGCCAGCCATAATTACCTCACTCTGCAGATGCTGGAGGGAAGGAGAAAAAAAAAAAAACAACAACAACGCACACACAGCCACATTCATCTAATTTTGTCAGCTGAATATATTTAAAAGGCACAAATGTCCTCTTAGCCACAGGTTAAAGCCATTAAAAACCTTGCATTGGAAAAAAAAGAAGCACAAGCCAGCATCTTGTAAAAGCATTCAGAGACAGCCTTCATAACGGGAAATATAGAGCTCTTTAAGATGAAAAACAGCAATGCAACACGCTGTCATTTAATCAATGGCGAGCCCTGGAGGGGAGTGACTGCTAGTATGCTGCGGATGGCGGGATGAAAGAGAACAATTTGATAGTGGTCAGACCGATGACTCGGCTCCCGGGTGCTGGAGAGCGTGGTCAGCTCTTCTCTAGGGTAGTTGCTTTAATGACACCATCCATCTCGCCAACAGTACTGAGAGCCTCTGCAGCCATTATCACCAGCTCTGAGGAAACAGCGGAGGAAGAGGAAAAGGAGAGAAAAGTCGAGATAAAACCGATTCCCTGGCTGACTGAGGTGGGGCACACTGCAGGCGCAACTCATGGTCGTGTCACTCCACAGACAGCATGAGTCTCCATGAATCTCATTGAAGCTCATCCATTCCCCGTTTCACAGGTCCTAAGTAGCTCTCCCAGCACCTCGGTAAAGCTGAGATCACGCTGTTCGATTGCTGCAGCAGTCTTTTAAGATTATTACTTGTCTCATTGCAAGAGATGATGCCAGTGAAATCTTGGCTGAATTCTCTAACAGCCGGTGAGATAACAATAAACCTACGATTAAAGCAAATTACCGCATTCGGCTTCCGTCATCAATCAACACGATCTAGTGCTTGTACAGAAAATGGGCTTGCATGAATCGCAGTCCTCAGTCTAACAGTAGCAAATTTATGCTTGGAGAAAATGTGTTGAAAAATTTGAGGGAAAAAAAAAGCTGGAACTGACTAAGGTAAGAGGACAACATGGAACGCCCAACATTAGTGGTACAGCGGCATAGTGGTCACACTGTGGTCTCGCACATCCAGGGTTGAGGGTTCGATTCCCACTTTCCTCGGTGGGTTTCGTTCATGTAGTCCAGTTTCCTCACACAGTCTAAAGACATGCAGACTAGGCTAATTGGCCTTCCCTGATTGCTAGTAGTGTATGACTGGGAGTGATTGTATGTATGTGTACTTGTGCCCTAAGAATACCATCCATCCATTCATCCATCCATCTCCCATGCTTATCCTGTGTAGAATCATGGGTAGCCTGGAGTCCATCTCAAGGACCTCATGACAAAAGATAGGATACACCCTGGAAGCACAAGCACACCTACATACAATCATACCCAATCAGACAGTACAGGCAATTAGGAAACATTCATCAGCCTATAGCACATGTCTTGAGACTGTGGGGGTAAAACTGAATTACACAGAGGAACAAGCAAAATCCACGTACATGGACCAGAGATAAGAGCATATTATCACAGAAAACGTATGAAATAACTACAAATAGGGTAAAAGTAATGGCAAAACTTACTGACTTGATTACATTACAAGATGGACAGATTGAGTTAGATTGGCTGTTTGGCTTAGCAAAGTGTTGGAGGAAAAAAAAAAAGGTTGTAGCTCGGTGTGTAAAGGTTCTGCGGGCCCTTAACCCTGCTCCAGGGGCGCTGGACGAGGCAGACCCTGCACACTGACCTCCAGCTTCCTAACAAAGCTGGGATATGTGAAGAATAAAGGATTTTACTGTGCAGTAGGGAATGTTTAACATAAGTGAGCACTGGTGAGTGGTGCTTCGATATAGTCATTTCTTCCGCAGTTCGGTCTACCAGTGAAACTCAACATAATTAAGTTCAGCTGTTAGAGCGCTGACAGACACCGGGTTATCTGCTCATATCATATGTGTAATATGTTAGTTAAATTAGTTACTGGTCTCTTTCCATATTTAATAGTGACTTCGTATTCCTTTGAGAGCACTTCACAGTCTTGCTCCTGCCTACCTTTCTGAGCGTCTCCATCCTTACACCCCGTCGCTCGCCCTCAGGTCCTCCGGCAGCAGACTGCTTGCAGCTCCCTTTACCAGGCTTTTGTTATTGCAGCTTTCAAAATTGCAGCTAAAAACTTTTCTCTTCCCACAATATTCTTGAGGTTTTTCTACTCCTTAAAGGTTATTTGGTGTTATATGCACTGTAAAGTCACCTTGGAACTACAGAATTTCAAACACATAAATGCTTAAAAAATATGTTTATTCTGTTTATTTATTAATTTCTGTCTTTTTCTCATGAATGCTGTTCTAAAACCAACCAACAGGCATATAGATTTTTCTTTTACAGGCAAGGAACATCCCCTGGCTGAAGAGTTTGTGGTGTAGAGTGCAACTTTATCTTTAGTAAGCCCTGGTCTTTAACAGCTCGGGCTAAAGAAAAAGGCTGTAGCTGTAGCAGACTCTCGCTGTAACAACTGCAAGGACTTGACTTTGTACTCCGGACTCGATACTAGATCAACACGCATATCTACTGCCGAACTGTCTCCTGTGCCCTTGTATGCTCTTCAAAAGCCAACTGGCAAAAGCTTGAGCAAGGGTAATTTCAGATACTAACAGAGCAGGCATCTTCAATATTATCCAGAAAGGGCTGGTGTGATTGCAGGCTTTCATTCCAAGCATGCAGCAGAAGCCACACCTGATTCCACTTGTTTAATGGGTTCATCTTGACCTCCAATTATGTGTACCTCCTATTCGGATGGAATGAAAGTCTGCAGCCATGCTGTGCCTTTGTGGATAAAATTGAAGACCCCTACCTCAGAAGTTCCTGGGTCATAACTGTAAAAATCTTGCTTCATCTAAGGAAGCAGATCATGGTGTTTTAAAGGGGATAAAATGTTTTCAGGTCAGACACATGGTGAACAAGATTGCATGGTGAACAAGATTGTCTTAGGTCGTTCATATTTTCTTCAGCATGGGTACACCAAGTGTAATTAAAACATTTATTATGTTGAACAATAAATACACTATTCATTCGCCTTCCATATCACTTAACCTGTTTACACTCACAGAGGCTCATTCACACACTACGGGCAAATTGGGAACCCCAATTAGCCTAATCTCTGCGTCTTTGAACTGTGGAAGGAAACCGGAGTACCTGAAAGAAACCCTGGGGGAACATGCAAACTCCATGCACACAGACACCGAGGTGGGAATCAAACCCTGGAGGTGCAAGGCAACCATGCGAACCACTATGCCACTGTGCTACCTATTAAAATTCACCAATTGATTTATTTTGTCATTAACAGTATAGCTTAAGGCAGTGTAGTGGTTATCACAGTGGCCTTTACACCTCCAGGGTCAAGGGTTTGATTCATGCCTCGGGTCTGTGTGCAGAGTGTGCACGTTCTCCCCCTGCTTGGTGGATTTCCTCCGGGTACTCTGGTTTCCTCTCACAGTCCACAGACATGCAGCGTAGGTTAAATGGTGTTTCCAAATTCTCCGTAGTGTGTGAATACGTGTGGAACAGTGATGGACAGTAGTGCACCAAGTCCGTGGGATAGGCTCAAGGCTTATCGTGACACTGTACAGGATAAGTGGTATAGACAATGAGTGAGTGACGGTGCAGCTGAAAATACACCTGAAGTTGGAAGTGTAATTTGTAATCTAAGAAAGGCTGTTCAGTGAACTATAACTGATTATTGAGTTAACTGTTAAGCAGTGAAAAAGATGTAAAAAAAATCAACTTTTTCATTAAGCTCATCGAGTAAAAACGAACAGCCACACAACCCCTAATTAATGTATTAGGATTAGTGGCCCAATCATAAAACAGAAGAACTTGTCAGCATGAGGCTTTTATGATTCCTTTAGCAAATTGAGAAACACTTGGAGTAGAGCTGTCAACCTAAGGAGCACACAAAACAGTAAACCAACATAATGGAATTCTCAGTCAAAAAAACAAAACAAAAAAAAAAACAGGTCTATATAGTGGCTGTGTCACATCTTTAGCAATAGCTCAGCTGGAACTGCAATCGCTCCCAGCTTTAGACACTCTCCCTTGAGAGCTACTCAGGGCTGCAGTTGACATTTCCTGCTGATATGCCTTCCCCGCTCGTTTATCGTTCAGTGACTGCCCCTTGCTGTTTTACTTCCAAAGAGACGAAAGAGCACAACTGAAACAAGCTAATCTTCCATTAGTCAGCATCGGGGGCTGACAGGAGCGCGAGTTAGGTTTCAAGATAAACGGCATCTGAGCTCCCTCGCTTTCGCGCTGACTCTCCTTCGGCACATGAAAAAAAAAATGACGAGGCCCGAAATCATGAACGGGAACGGCATGATTACAGGTGGTGTACGAGTTTAATAACTATAAGGAATGAAAGAAGATTTTAATATAATGAAAATATTTTATATTTCATTTCAAGCTATGATTAAAAAGTAAAAAAATATTACATGCAGAACAAAAAAAGTATTCAATATTACATTGATTTAAAGTGTTTGAATTCAAGGTAGACATTTTCCTCAGCACAAAAAAAATAAAAATAAAAAAAAAATAAAAAAAAGTCCACTTTATCTTCTTGGGTGTCTGTGAACACTCACTGATTCGGCTCGTTCTCGTCATCACTGTCCAGTTCCTCAGTATTCAAGACGCGTATTGTACAGTGACGACGCTCTAAAAGAGCTGTATCGCTTGCAGTGTCCGTGATTCCAGCTTCTTCCAGAGCTCCTGACGTCTGCGAGCTGTCTGTTTGTCTCAGTCCTACAACCGCTCCCTCTTCGTCTCTCGCTGTGCTGCTGGACTGAACGCTTATTTGAGGCACGTCCTGCCTGATCCTCAGCTCCTCCTCCAGCCTCTCTCCCAGCTCCTGGATCATGATTTTTCCATGCTCAAGCTCCTGAGAGCAGGGGCAAGTCACTGCTGCTGGTGGTCGATCTTTCTTCTCCTTTTCTTCGCTCTTAGGAACACTGCTGCGATGCTGCTCTTCTTCCTCGCTGCTTGAGCACTCTTCTTCTTCCTCGCTGCTTGAGCATTCATCCTCTTCCTCACTGCTGCTGGTGTCATTCTCCCCCTCATGTTCTTTTGCTGGCTTTCCCTTCTTTATTTGCTCTTCCTTTTCCTCTCCTATCACCAGCTCAGCGGCTTCCTCCAGAATCTCGAGCTCCAGGTCCAGATCGTTCTTGTGCAGCTCAGCTTTGCGTAACGCTTCAGCCAGGGCCACTAGGTGCTTGGACCTGAAGGGAGAAACAAAGGCAAGCAGATGAAACTAGAGAAAAGAGTCTTCTACAGCGACACACATAACTGGATAAAGAATGCAATGGTCTATAAATGCAATGCAGTAGCTCTCTTCCTTTCATGACAGCCACTCCTATCCTGTTAGATTTGTCTTAGGTCGTTCATATTTCCTTTGCTTGTCAATGTGCTTGAACCCTCGTGACCCTGTTTGAGTCAGGAAAAAGAGGGGGAAAAAAGTGGCACATTGTGTTATTGTATATGATAAAGGACAAATTGAATTTAGGTGTGCCATTTTGACGAAAATAAAAAATAGCTGAATTCACTGTTATATGATCTCCATGCCATTTTATTTTTGGAGAATGATTAGTTATAATTCATAGTTATTCATGTGTAATTAATTAGAACTAACCAATTTATATTAGTTGCCTTGATTCATTTCAATCTTTGCCTTTTAAATCAACGCATTGAAATCATCTCATTATTTCACCCCTGAAGTTGTTGTTGTTAGTCACTGCCAACGATGCGCATCACTGTATGATGCGAAACCTCAGCACTTGCAGTAATAGGAGTCTAGATGTTATAATAAAGTTAGTCTGAGTAATACTGGCTCATCCACTGCATTTCCTGGAAAAGTAAAAGTTCATGTCATTACCACCAACCTTGGAGGAACATTGAAGTTTATTTAGTCTAACACAGAAATGGAAAAAGTCCCTGCCTGAAACAAACTGGTCTAAAATCAACAATAATATTTATGTTTTCACTTGGGTTCATTACTAGTTTCATGATGTTGTTTTGGCATACTTTATAAAATCTTATGTTAGTTATGACTGTCAGTCAAATGTTGATTAGCCGTGTGCCTTTCATGTCTAACTCCCGATTGCCGCACCAATGAAGAAGTCACCGGGTCGAACCGGGCCACCCTATTGGAAAAGGTCTAGCCACACCCCTTGGTAGTGAACAGAGCACAAGGGTTAAAAAAAGCATTATACTTGTTATTGTTATCCTTAATCGACTAGACAGTGAACCTTTAGTGTGAGGGATAAAGTTCTTTTGTTTCCAGGCATGGCTTGTCAGATACACTTAGAGTTTTGTGTGTGAGTAAAGGAGGCAGTACACAGACGATGTTAGAATTCACCTCACAGAAAAGCAGTCTCCATGACTACTGTTGGGAGAACTCCGTAGTAGCACTTCAGTGCATGCTTATCAATCCTGCTCTCTGGTGGAATAATTATTTTAGGAGCGAGACAGTTTCTCACACTCACGCACAGACACACACAAACTTACTTGCACACTTGCATACTCACCGTTTGAAACATTTCAACACGTTCATATTTCTGATATCCCAATTTTCTTGCAAACAGTTGTGGACGTGCAATTTGTTCCAAAAAAAAACTAACAGAACAAAAAAAACTATACTTCCCAAACCAAGTGCAGCGCTGTAAATAAATACAACAACCTGCTTCGATTTCAAGCTCTGCTAAGGACTCACTGAGCAACACGACAAAGCTGCCCTTCGAGAGGAAAGAAAAATCTGCTACAAGCATGTAAAGCTTATAATGCAAAGGGGCCCCGGGAACATGCATTATTCATGCGCTGAACAAGTCCGGGTCGTTGCTAAAACTCAAGTGGCTGCTACTGAGCACTCCAGACAGCTAGCGGTCTACATCGGCATGGTGATTATTGGAGCGTCCAGAGTGCTTCTGGGGTCGTGGCTTATTCACCAGGGAGTGGTGGGGGGAACGAGAGGATACGCAGCCATCGCCGCTTCAATTAACCCACCACTGAGAAGCGAGATGCCTCCCTGTTAGGGAGCGGGGCTAATGATCTCCCGCTTGGTGAGCAAAGCGAGCTATTGAGAGTGGGAGAGTTCAGCTAATGCCTTTGGAGGAGGCTGTTTATACAGCGCTTTAGCCTCGAGTGCCGCGGCTCAGGAGCCACAGGTTTGGGGATGGTAGAAGGTGGAGAAAAGAGCAATCTGTTACAGTGAGGCGGGGAAGCGAGTTAAGAGAGCGTGCCGCCGAGTCTGTGTTTGCGTATTCTTGTGGTGAAAGACCGACGAGGTAAACAAACGGCACGACTCCAAGAAGTCTTAAACGCGCAAACCTCCCATGTCGTGCGACATGGCTTTCATGATATATTTGCTAGTGATGGTGCAATCAATAATGCCTAGCATGCCTGCAAACAAAGCCCAGAAAGCCTGTAGGATGTAATCTAATCTTCTGAGAAATCTACAGGTTAACAGTCAGAACCGAGCCATCCGTGCAACACAAGATTTCTGTGGAGGAGAAATCCTGACCCGGGATCATGTTCTTTAGTGTTAACACAAGTCAAAGGAATAATGTCCTCCCGGGCAAAGTTGATTAAGCAACTGCTTTCTTCTTCAGAGCTGTTCTTTCAATACGGCCTCGAGCCATGAGCTTCGGCCGACCACGAAGATGGTGAAGGCAACACGATCCTGTAAACACACCTGAAAGCAACTGTAGAAGCTCCTCCAGCAGTGTGTCCAGGTCCATAAAAAGCAGCGAGGTGCTTCCTGGAGCGATGTTGCTGCAGGAAGTCCCATGGAAGTAGCGGCACTTCAAACACATGCAGTATTCTCTTTCTCCCCGTGGGAAGTCATTATTGAGTTAGAGCTGCAGAGGCGTGCTTGTTTTCTCTCTCTCTCTTTCTCTCTCTCAATCCCCCCCCCCTCCCTCCCTCCCTCTCCTTCTGTGCTTAGAGAATGTGTGCTTACGGTGCAAACAAAAGCTCCCTTTTTGGGCGAGGGATAATGTTGTATGCGATTCAGTCACTGGAACAGCACTGTCGTGGCTTGCAGTAATTAAGTGACGAGAGGTGGCTTTCAAGGTTGGGAGAGAGGGATAAAATTAAAAATATATAGTTTGTCATGACCAAGAAAGAAAAAACACACCAGAGACAGTCTGGGGAAATGGAATCAACTTTGATAGCAAGTTATGAAAGGTTGAACTGTAAAAGGAAAATGTCCGGAAAACAAATCAAAAAGACTTCCAGGCACACACTGCAACGTTTTACAACCGCTTAACAGATTCTAAATGCGACTTCACACGCTTTTTCAGAATTCATATGCCAGAATTCATGAACATAAAAGGTAACGACTTGATAAACAGTCGGTAATAAGTAATATGACTTGTCAAATGATCTCACTTATTGAAACTAAGCAGGCGATATCCAGCGATACCACAGCCATCCACAATTAGCTGCATACTCTCTCACGCAGACGCCAGACACCTGGTTCGTCTCTGAGCACGTGTATGAGGAAGAGGGTAGATCACGCATTTGTCAGAGTATGAGGAGAAGTTTAAAAAAGATGCAGCTGGTTGGCTTCGCCCTCAGTGTTTCTAACGTTTTAAATTCAAATCAAATTCAAATTTTCTGTCACGTACACAAGCATACACAGTATGATATGCTTTGAAATGCTTACACAACTGGTTGTGCCCTAAAATATGGAAAGATGGAAAGATTTTACCGCAATGAAAAAAAAAAAAATGCACCAAGAAAAATATGAACAATTTACAGATTTGTAAGTTACAATAACAAAATTAAGATATAAATATATGAAATGTAGAAATTATATAAGGTGTGCAGAATGCGCAATATAAAAGCATATATAAGGGTAAAGTTATGGCAGATAAGGTATGGTGTAGGTATGAAAGCAGCAGTACGAGTGAACAATGCGGTATGAAATGAAATGATGTGTGTTTCGGCAGCAGTGTTATTGTTTTACTGTAAACAGGGGGACGGTATTAATTTTAGAACACTACTCTAGAATACCTGAGATACCGAATATACGGTTCTCTTGGACCTGCTTAAATAAAATACTTGCTTTGGTACTTGCATTTAAGATTAAAATAAGCTTTTTTTATAGGATGGACAAATTGACATCCAGAACGAGGAGATTTTTTGGGTTAACAGTTTAAAAAAAAAAAAACAACAAGAAAAACACCCAGCCTACTTCTTATTGATATTATAGATGTTCTTTACAGTACTTCGAAGTATGTTTAAGTATAATCGCTTCATAGCGGTGCGACCCATCTCGATCCCATAACTACAGCGCAAATCCCAATGTCCGTTGCACTACACTGAGGTGCGATATGCAGATTAATTAGCATGCACAGATGACGGATCTTTCATCGCAAAGCCGTCATACGAGTCTCCTGCTAGCATCAAGTGTAGTCACCTTGCATTAAATACGGTATAAAGGCAGAACTTTATACACTTTATAAAGACAGAAGATTTAATTTAATAAGAGCCAGAATAATTTGCCTCTATTTTAGCACTCACTCACTCATCTTCTATACAGCTTTATCCTGTATTCAGGGTCGCGGGGAGCCTATCCCAGGAGGCTTAGGGCACGAGGCAGGGAACACCCCGGACAGGGTGCCAATCCATCGCAGGGCACACACACATACACACACTCATTCACGCACTACGGGCAATTTGGGCTAACCTGCATATCTTTGGACTGTGGGAGGAAACCGGAGTACCCGCAGGAAACCCACCAAGCAGGAGGCGAACATGCAAACTCAATGAACACAGAGACGGGAATCGAGCCTGGCCTGGAATCGCACCCGGACCCTGGAGGTGCAAGGCGACAGTGCTAACCACCATACCACCGCCTTCTATTTTGGCACATATACTGAAATTCTTTCCTTCACATACATATCACAGGAATCTGAGGTTAGGTTTCAGGGTCAGCTATGATAAAGCAATCCTGGAGCAGAGAGGGTTAAGGGCCTTGCTCAAGGGCCCAACACTGGCAGTTTAGCAGTGCTGGGGCTTTAACCCAGAGTCTTAACCGTTTGAGCCAATTTTGTACCAAAATAAATGAATGAATGAATCAATCAAAATAAATGTCAGATGCTATGACCGAACACAGCTCATATCTGAGATGTTGACCAATGATTGCTGATGTCCTGATGTCCACCCCTTGTAGTAACTTTCAGGGTCATCTATAGTTGCCTTTGAAGTTACCGGAAGATAAATAAGAAATTTATCCCTAAGTTGTTTTTAAATGAGCAATGGTTTCTAAATGCTGTGAGTCACTGTGTGTACTGGCCATGCGAGTTTACTAGAGCCCATGCTGAGAGTGAATTGAAATGCAAGTCCCAAGACCAGGAACCCTGCCCTCTAAAGCAGTGGGACACTTCCATCCCCACATAAACACGACTACTTACTGATAAGATTTCACATATTGCACATGTGCTCTCAAGTTTATGGATGGAGACAACTGGAGCAACATGGGATCGACCGGATCGTTATGCATAATACCATAGGTTTGCAACGCATTAAACACAGCTACTGAAAAAACTACCTGCAGAAAAATTCCGTCTGGGATCATTTAAAATGAACATTGCGTAAATAATGACTTACATTAATTATTATGTTGCCTCAGCACTACAGGATGCTTAAACTCTCATGAAGAAAATGCAGCAAAGTTCAATATCAAAGAATGTTTAGGAAAAAATAGATGGCAGTACTAGAGCATGTCTCCAAGAAAAGAAGCCGTTATAATAAGAGTCGTCTGAATAAAAAAGTGTTCAGGGAACTGTAGAACAAAGACGTCAGAAACGTTTCTAAGACAAAAAAAGTGCCTTTGTTTTTCCATGCAATGAGCCAAATAAGCCTGAAATGCTTTTCTACTTTACCAACAGCATAACGCTACAAAGTGTTCTCTACAATTTACAGCTTTTAAAGCTGAACGTTTGTGCAGCACATCCAACCCAGTCTCACAAAGGGGAAAAGGGCAAAACAAAGAACATTGCCTCAAAAGACCTTTCAATTCAGACAACCATCTGAAGCCAATTTCCTTGAAAACCAAACGCCTACACTCCACTTGAGACATTTCCAACTTTATTTCCCTGACTGCTTCTGAAGTCTTTTATATTTTGATTGCCCCCCAATGCAGGTAGAGGCTGAAACTCATTTTCCCACAATTCCCCACTGCAAAGTGATTTAACACTAGCTGACAGAGCTCAAGTCCACTCCAGGGGGTGGACTGAATGGTTTTCCAAAGATCTGACCAACATGGCCCCGGCAGGCCACCATCCTTGGCAGCTCTGTAAGACTACCGCAGTGAAGCTTCTGTCCTGTGAGAGTAACGCTTGGCTTGTCACCAAAGTTCAGACAATGTGCCATTTCTTTCGGTTTGAAAGAATGAAAAGCCAAGTACTAAAGTCCGGCACCCTGCGTTGCTATGGGTGCCCTACGGAATCCAATTGACCCAATTTAGTAGTTTGGAAACAACCAGAGAATGCAAGGGAAGATGACAGGAACACACGGAAGAAGGAAAAAAAAATCAGAGCTTGTCTTATCTTGTTGGCAGAAATAGCACGAAGAGAATCCATGCTTGGGTTACTCCAACAGTTTGGATAAGGAGGAAAATGATAAGAAGGAGGCGAAAAACAAAGCGCAGTCTGGCACCATTGCTGTGAGTCCTTGGCATCTCGTCAACTTGCTAAAGCCACGCTGAAATGAATAACACAGTGTAAGCATGCCTGGAGTCTCTGTCTTTTTTTTTTTTTGGCTGAAATGGATAGCAGAGATTCCACTACTGCAAACTTTCCTCCAAATCAAAACAAAGCATGAACGGACTGGGCTACCGAAGCTAAAGTGAAATATTTAGTGAAAGCCTGAAAATTTGTCAGTCAAAACAAACCATAACCCAGTATTACTGAGAGAGGCAAAATGCACATATTCGAAAAATTGGGAATGACATTTGTAAGAGCTGAGTCATGTAAAGTGCTTGACTCAGAAGAAGCAAAACAATCTAAAATCTACAATCTTAAATCTAAATCTCTTAAAGTTAAAATGAAACCTAAGCAACAGATTTTTTTAGGGTTGGAAAGCAGATAACATTGGCTGGTGCTACTCCGGGCATGAGAAGTGATAAAGATTGTGATAGCCTGGCAGAAGTCCAGGGTGGTGACTGAGGAAAGGCATTCAGGGAAGCCCGTCAGTCAAAATACTCGTTTCCGCTTCAGTCACTGTGTCCCGTTTCTGATGGGAGGAACCTCACAGCAACTTAAATCAATCCGATGCCTTTTACGAGGTCGTAAATCGCAACCTGCCTTTTCAGCAGGCGAGGACGACTGGACGGAGAACTATTCTGACCGTCACCAGCAGTCAGATTTCAGGCAGATGTCGTAAATCATCCGGTGAGGTAGCGCTCATTAATCCCTTTGTCTATGGCAAGCAGCTGATTGTGTCAGCGTGCCCATGAAAGATTTGGGGAGCCTTCACACAAGTGGAAGCGATCAGATAACGTCTCGGGCTGAGAAAAATCTCACAGATAACCGGCAGAGCAACACGGAGTTTAAATAATCTGTTATCAGATCTGTCAGGAGTAGAAAAGCTTGCCACAACAAAGTGAGAAAGATACTAGAAGAGCTGCCTATGCAAACCAGAATGGTTGGGATTTTCTTGGAAAAGCTTCTTTAGTTGTTTTGCATGACAAGTAGGGCTTCTTTCACATAGCAGGAGCTAGGGTATAAAAAAAGCAGAAAACGCTCAGCTGCAAATCGATTCTCAATAAGATGTCGAAACAAACGGAAAATAAGGAAGCGGCAGTATCTTTTCCTTCAACGAATGCCTCGAGGCTAGCACGAAGAACCCAGGAGCCTGTGTGCTGCCTGTCTTGCAGTTCTAGCTTAAGGCTAACAAAGTGCTTAAAAACCAAAGCACTTTGAGTTGTTTACTGAACTGGGAGAGGAGAAAAGAAATAGAGGCACCATTTGATCATGGGTCAATGCCATCAATATCTCGGTCCATCCACTTTGCAATAGATGAAAAGCGTGGAGGAGGACAGCATGCCAAGTTGATATTTAAGGATAATGGAAGGAAACTGTTCTTCTTGCTGTTTCATCTCCTTGATGATCTGGATAGGACTAATCGACTCCTTCAGCATGTTGACGGTGGAGCTGTTCCACGCACTCGGCAATCAAGACGAAGTACTTCTCTGTGTTCCCCTTACTCCCACACATCTTTTCTTCTTTTATTAAAGTAGTTGGGTCAAAAAATGTGCACATTCCAACTCGTTGTGCAAAAGTGGAAGAAATTAGGTACCGGTAGAAATCTACTGATAGATATGTTTTTAAATGTCGTCGATACTACGGTTCAGCAAAACTACAAAGGCAATCCTGTTTTATTATTTTCTTTGGAACGACCTGCTGTTGATGAAAGAATGCTGGTTTTTGTTCGATACACTGAACATCATGGCAAAGAAAAAAGAGGAAGTGCAATCAAAAAAGTTGTTTAAAAAAAATAAAAGGTTTCCAACTTAAGAGGCACAGACTCGACAATCTCGGAATTAAAAAATAATCATAATTTTTTCTTCCTTGGACAGCTTTTTTTTCTCTTTAATTAGGTTCTGACCACTTTTCCCCTGTGTATTTTACCTTAATAAATAAAGTTAAAAAAAGGTCGCTTTTCAGAAGGGTAAGATTACTGGGGTGTATCAAGCAAAGAAAACAACTGATGAGATTTGAAATGACTGGAACTGGGTTAAGAACCCTACAATACGTTATCCAAACCTGGAGGGATAGTGCCGAATCGTCAACTTTGAGTGATCTCCATTCATGATTTCTTCCACAAACACTTGGTGAAGTTGCGTGGTAAAAAATCTACAGTAAAAACCACAGCTATGTTTAATAGTAAAAGTAAGAGCATCTCCATACTGTACATGCACAATGTGATGAGAACTTACAGGACTGGGACTAAACAGCTGTGTGGCAATAAAAAAAATAAATTAAAAAAAACACTTGTTAGTAAGACTAATAAGAAAAAAAATTGCTAGGGATCATAAAGAATTGACTTTGGAGAAATTGAAAAAAGGTCATGTGGTTTGATGAGTTCAGATTGAACCTATACAAGAGCGATGGGCGCATGAGGGTTATAAGGGAAGCTCATGAAGCGATGCACATATCACGCATAGTACCCACTGTACAAGGCAATGTTAGGATTGTTGCTTCAGTTGATCTGGTGTAGGCTCAGCAATGTTATGTGGCAATAAAATGAAGTCAGCTGATGACCTGAAGGTACTGAATAACCAGGATATCACATCAATGGAGTTTTTCTTCTCTGATGGCACAGGACTCAAAATGTGAAAGTGTGGTACTGGGAGCATACACAGCTCACACACATTCATTGCTAGATTTGATTTCATCTTAATGGACTCAAAAACAGCTTTATTTACCTTACCACAAAGCAAAAAGGCTATGTCTTTCAGCAGGAAAATCAACTCGACATGCACAGATCAAAAGATTATTAATATGAGATGATGGGAAGCGAGTAAGACTTCCAGTAAGTGGCAGGTAATAGAGTTCAAAATGCCTGCACAATTAGCAATCATTACATACTGATATGTCGTTTGGCTCATTTTCTACTGAATATGTTTGAGCAATTACTCATACTTGTACTCCAATGTTAATATGAGAAATGTGTAAAGGCTGGCAGGCCTGGAGTAGTGTGATGCCAAAGCACCTGCAATGCAAAACCCATAATTCTATAATTTTAAGTCATAAATCACATTTTGCCACCAAACATGAAAAAAGAGCTTGCTGGGAACCTCTTAAAGTCCAGATGTCAAACAAAACGCAGAAAGCATTTTCCCTAAAGGCAAACGGAAGAATACTATATTTTAGAAATGCACTTATTTAAATAGCAATAAATATATAAATAAAAGATACAAACTCAAGTCATGACAACGGAAAACTACAACCTATAAACTGACAGGCTATGCAAAAGTCTCACACTTTAGGTTTAATAATAAATACCACTAGTTTTACATAAAATAGCAGAATATTAGAATTTTTTATATTTACATTATAAACTATTCTTACAATAAATATTAACAGTTCTATATGGAATTGACTCAATCTATTGCTCTGTAGAATGATCCTGAGTTGACAGGCCAACGCCTCCATCCACATGGGCTATATAATATTATAGTGCAAAGTTGACTTCAGTGACAATTTATATATAAAGTACAAGCTCAAGATGGGAAATATCACTTTAATCCTAAGCATATCAGTCTAGTTTAGTTTTATTGCTCCTGACTTGACTGATCTGATTGAGTCTGATTTGTATGATTAACCCAGTCTGTTCTTGTCTTTTTATTTTAAGCAAGGTACTCATTTTTAAAACCAATAAAGAGCATGTAGCCAATATCCCATGTTTCAATGATACTTGTGTGATGCCACAGAAATTCTGACATTTACAGTATTTACAAACTGAATTGATAAGCAGTATGTCCATTTCTCTATTACAAAAATATGTAACAACTTAATGAGGAAATGAACCTATTTTGGAAAGTTTTCATCAGACTGATTGATGAGTCTGTAATATTGCTTCCAGTAACCTGAGGCAAATTAGTAAGTAAGTAAAATGATTTCATTGTGGTTTTTATGAAATACCTGGCTACAAAAGGTCACCGTTCCACAAGGGTCAAATTTTTGCCCTGCATCGAGCAAACAAAACATATCAAAGCTTAGAAACATTGCACCTTTGCATAAGAAACGTGGTCAGAAAAAAAAAGAAAAAAAACATCTTGAACGGCTGTGATGGGAGATCACTTAAACGTTTGATGAAATTGCATTATTAAAAACTGACAGTACTATTAGACATGTTTAATGTCTAACAGTAAATGTGAGAGCCTGTCAAAATGCACAATGCAATGAATAATAAATTACTCAGGAGCATAATTTTGGAGCAATAAAAAAAAAGGTCATGTTGTCTGTTGAATCCAGATCAAGCCTGTTCCAGAGCGATGTGTGCATCAGAGTAAGAGAAGAAGTGCATGAAGCGATGCGCCCATCATCATTCATAGTGGCAACTGCAGAAGCCTCTGGAGGAAGTGTTAAGATCTGGGGTTGTTTCAGTTGGTCAGGTCTAGACTCAGCAACGTTATGTGGCAATACAATAAAGTCAGCTGACGACCTGAACGTACTGTATCACCAAGTTATCACATCTATCCCATTTGTTCAACAACCACTATAATCATAATAACAATTATGTTCAATAATTAATAATAAGTTTATTATTTGATGATGATAATAGTTAACAACAAAAACTGCTTTTAATTGCAGTTTACATGACTGACCTGATTTAATTAGAACGGGACGATGTCTTTAATGTCTGACGTTTTTAAATACAGTGTGGTTTTGCGATAGAAAATGCCCGACACTACTCTGAACGCACGATTGAATTGTACTCACTTAAAATTAATTGGCCGTAAAGACTTTTGTCTCCAGAAAAATCTGTGCCAGACACAAAAGGGGAAGGAATCCACCGGGTCCTCACAGATTTTTATCATCTCTGCATCTGGGCACCAGGCCTGTAACATCAGGGCTATTTTTCCCTGCTGGAGCCTTTACACACAAGACTACAACTTTGCCTGAATACTCGCCAACAGAGCTCGTAGCTCATTACTCAATTATGTGCTCACTGGTTTAGATTTTAAACATGCAAGTAATTGTAGTCAAAGGATTTTTTTTTTTTGAAGGGGGGTGGATGGGGGGTGGGACTGCATTACTATTTCCACTAAATCTGAAAAGACTGCTCCGGTTCTGCATAACAAACAAGAGCTTGAAAATGAGCTGCAGAACTCTTAAGGCAAACATGGGCACACAAAGCCATGACAACAAACAAGATTTTCAATTCTGATTAAAGTCCTTATTCATACAGCAACACAGAGCTGAGCTCACGTTCACATTCCAGAAAAGACTAAAACCACAAATTTGCCTGTGTGCAGAAGGGAAACGATTCAGAGTTAAACCTTTTTTTATTCCTGCTTCCAGCTTTGTAGCCTTGACAGTGGATCAGATGGTGTTTGGACTATTTTCAGAGCTCAAGTATTCATTTATACAGTATGTTTTACCTCCCCCCCCCTACACCCCCTCAACAGCATATGGAGCAATAATTGCCTTCCAGTCTGACCTACACAAATTAGCTTCGGGCCACTTCACATTATTTGTTCCCTAATTACAAACCCGCCCCCTCTTCCACCGCAACATCAATTTGAGTTCCCCTAAACTTCCCATTCAGCCACTTCAAAGGAATCTATGTGAACTTACTTAACCCGCTGGATCCAAACGCAGTAGTCTGTGATGTAGAGGTCGTTGAGGATGTAGGCCGGCTCATTGTATCGGAAGATCTTATGGATGGCTAACAGGCATTTCAGGACAAAGGCCTTACCTGGAACGAGGAAAATCATTCAGTAGATTAGCCAAGCGGAAGTCAATAAAGGAAAGCCTGTTTACATGAATCACTGAGGAAGAAATTAAAGCCATGATTCTAGGAAAAGATAAATGATTACTGGTCACTTATTTGCCAAAACGTTTCACTTTTTAAAAAAAGACAGAGTTAAAAAGGTGTGTGTGTTTGTGGAGGGGGGGTTAAGTAAGGACAACAAACTTATGTCTTGAAAAATGGTACATTGAGAGAAAAAAAAAAAGATTGCTAACATAACACCATTCTCCCGAAGAAGGTGTAAAAATATCTCCCCTTAGCGCATGATAATAGGAAAACTGAAGAGGCATGAAAGGAGAGAGAAGAGAATAGTGCGAGAGGTGCAGGAGAGGATACTCCGGGCCTCTCGCAGAATAGCCTGGCAGCTGGTGGAGACATTCCAGCCTCATGCAAAAACAAACAGTGCTCTTGCACTGAGGAAAGCCTTGTAGAAACATTTGGTTCCCGTTTAAGCAGGGGCTCTTTTCCCTGGCAGGAAAGAAAAAGACTGACTGCTGCAGCTCCATGCAAGAAGAAAAAAAATTACCACTAGGGATCTGAACCTCTCTTTACTTCTCTTTCTCTTTACTTCTCTCTCAACAACTCCATGACCTCATCCATGCATGTGGAACCTTCTGCTCGTTTCCTCTCTACGCTGGGTTGTGTTTCTTTTTTCGTGTGTGTGCGCATATATGTAAGCTATTGTTTCATTAGTAGTGCTGAAGTCCCAGAGTGGGAGGTTTTCTCGAGAACCTTAGATTTGCTAGACGTTAAAGACAAGCTGAAAGACCGGAGCACTGTAATGTAAACCAGAGGGATGGGGATGACATAATGAGGAAAGGCGCATGGTGAAGTGGTGGCAAGGTTGGATTCAGAATGTCATCACGCATCGTGCAGTGGAATAATGAAGGACTGTATTAGCATATCGACCGTGCTATTCGGTAGGTTCGAGATAGGATTCAGAGCCATTGCTGCCAAACTAAACCTTTGTAAGACTTATGATTATGTTCTGAAAAGGGAAAATTGTGTCTTTGTTGGTTTCCCAGTCAGATACTATGTGGTACGCTGGAAAAATGATTGCTTTGGATAAGATCAGTTGTGTGCAAATAATATACTTTGAAATTTCTGTCAGGAAAGCAGATGAATTTCCTCAAATAAATGTTACACAAGTGTGTTTTTTGTTACACAGACCATGCTATGATTTAAACTGATTAGCTAGGCGCGATAGCTACGTAGTCATAGGCTTAATCAATACATTTTGTAATCCAGCTGTCAAAATGGTTGTAATGCTTTATTGCCATCAAAACAGGAGACACGCTATAGATTACATTTTATGAATGTTTCCTTTTGAGGGATGTGGACATTTACAACATGGCTTTTTTCATTGTTACCAATGATCAAACTTTTTCAGGTCATGTGACTGGCAGGTCTGAAAGTCTACTCTTGGTTTAAGCCCTGGGATATCACATGCAAAGTCTGCATTTGTTTTTAAAAGGATATACCAATATGCAAACCAGAGAGCTGTCTGTAGAAAAAAAAAAAAAAAAGCACGCCATTTTGCAGCTGAGAAAAGAAGTGAAATTCTTTAGATCCATTGCACGGGACAGCCAATGCAACAAGTTTAAATGCCCTGAATAAGAAAGCCAACCGCTCATACAAACAATCAGACACTGGAAAACAGCAGTAGTTGATGACAAGCATTATGAGAGCTGTGAAGAAAAAAAAAAAAACACCACCACTAAACTGTACCAATGATCTCCACAGTGCAGGGATGAAGGTATCACAATCCACAGTTTGATGGAGCCATTGACAGACATATAGAGGCCAAGCCACAAGATGGAGAACCACTGTAAGAATTAAAAGGCAGGACTGGAAAAACCCGAAATGAGCCACAAGAGTCCTGGAACCAATATTAACCTTTACTGATGGTTTGTTACAGAAAGGAGTGGTTCATGATCTAAAACATGCATGGTTTTCACTCAAGCACGGTGTACAAAGAGTCAGGGCTTGGGCTTCTAAAACATGCACAGGAATCTTCACTGATGATGTAACTCATGATGGTACTGTAGTATCAGAGTAAACTGAGAAGTCAGCTGAACCATTTGGTCTGCCAGTTTACAGAAATGCATCCAAGATACAGTAAATGGGAGGAACTTCAATACGCGGTGAGTCCCAAAACACAGAGCTAACACAGCAAAGGACTTCATCTGAGAAAAATGTGTAAGGTTTTAGACTGTCTGAGTTAATCACCAGATCTTAACTCTATTGAGCAGCATTTCAGCTCCTGAAGACGAACCCATCAAAACAAACAACAACTGGTACAAGCTTAGAAAAGCATCTCCAAAAAAGAATGTGGTGGTTTGGTGATGTCAGCAGGTCACCGGCTTTTTGAAAGCAACAGATATGGAACCAATTTTTAAACGGTTTAACTTGAGACTAGATGTTTCTATACTTTTGATCACCTAAAAACCCAGGTGGTCTGCCACCAACGATGCCTTGAGCTAAATATTATGTTTAACAAATATACAGTGCTGTGAAAAAAGTCCACATTTTGACTAGGCCACTCCAAAAAATTCATTTAGTTTTTTATTTTTATTTTTTATTAGCCATCTAGATGTGGACATGCTGGTGTTTTTTGGATCATTGTCTTGCTGCATAAACCAAGTGCACTTGAGCTTGAGGTCACTAACTGATGGCTGGACATTCTCTTTCAGGATTTTCTGGTATAGCACAGAGTTCATTGTTCCATTGATTAATTCCAAATTATCTTTAACAGTTTTTGATGTAGGTTTGGATAGCGTTTTTCCCCCTTAATACATGGAATCATAATAAAAAATATGAGATATGTCATTCAACGATCATTGAGATATGTCTTCAACGTTTAGCAAAAACTAAAGAACTGGCCTTGCAGTTCTAATACTTTAAGATATATATGGTGCTGATCAGAGTGATGACTCATTTCCCATTGGAAATCTATAATTCACACAAAAGTGCAGTAATGTTTTCCCATAAGTAGATTAGATTATAAATGTGGAGATAGGCATGATGATGTAATGAAATCTTCAAATCGGATTTTCTACCTTTTCCTTTTAACGCTTTTAATAACTTTACTCTGGCACTTGATATGTGTACCTGTTCAGAACTAAAGTGAAGTGTTACACCAGGCTATCGCACATATTTAAGGAACATATAAGGAACATATATATATACATACACACACACACACACACACACACACACACACACACACACACACACACACAGTGAAACCTAGGATTGCGAGTAACGCGGTTTGCGAGTGTTTTGCAAGACGAGCAAAGATTTATTTTATAAATTTTGACTTGGAAAATGAGCAAGTCTTGGTTTACGAGTACCAAGTATCACGTATGCGCTTCTTGTTTTGACGCCGAGAGTCACGTGATTACAACAGCCAACGGTTTTTCTCTCTCTTGCGCTGCGGAATTGTGGGTAGTCGTCTCACCTGCTGGGTTTTAGTGCTAGTCTGTTACTGGTCTAATCAACATCCGTGCACGCATGTACTGCTTACTATAACACTGTGACCAAGTGTGTGTGTAAAACATTTTATTTTTGTCGGTATTTTATTTTTATCGGTGTGTAAAGCAAAAGCAAGTCTCATTAGAGACGTTAAAAATCCATTTTCACTCTCTATATCAGTCTGCTCTTTGTGTCTGTGTGCGCACACACACACACACACACACACACACACAGACCCCTCCTACTTTCGCCTTCACAGACACAAACACTCTTTCTCTGCTCTACACAGAAACACTGCTCTGTCGCGATTCTTTTCAAAGGTAAAGTGCAGGTTCATTTGTTTTATTTTTACTTTACAGCAGTGATTCCATTACTTTGTCGCTCAATCGAGTGTCATTAGAGAGATTTCTTGTTTATTTGTCTGATAAAACAGTGTTTCCATTGTTTGCACGCGCATGTGTGAAAAGAGTGAAGGAAGGGTTACTGTGTAAAACAAGGAGGAGAGGGGGAGGGGCTCCTTACTTTAGCTTCACACACACACACACACACACACACACACAGCATCTGCGCGCACAAACACTTATCTGCCTGGATTTATTTTTAAAGGTAAAGTGCTTTTAAATTGCCTTTATATTTTGTGTTAATTATTTTTAAGAAATTTATTTTTTGGGGCTGTGGAACGAATAAGTTAAGTTTCCATTATTTCTTATGGGAAAATTTGGTTTACGAGTGTTTTGAAATACGAGCCCACTTCCAGAACGAATTATGCTGGTAATCCAAGGTTCCACTGTGTACACTACACAAATTATTATGCAAATTGGATTTAAGTGTCATAAACATTAAATGTTTAGTTTTTAAATTAAACTCATGGATGGTGT
>JAQMYJ010000037.1:24712498-24735293 GCA_030014305.1 Clarias laeviceps
TAGAGACGCTGCCGGGCCTTTTTCACCACGGTGTTGATGTGACAGGACCATGACAGGTCCTGCGTGATGTGAACACCTGATGTGATTTTGGGAAAGAGAACCGAGTAAATTTGCCTGAAAATGTCATGGCAAGCAAAACCAATCGTGACAAGGTGAGACCGATTCTGAACCTGAGGGCTGTATCGGAGGTTGAGAAACTGTCCGAGTCAGAATACTCCAACCTTGCTGATGGTGTTAGTATTGCTATGGCTTGTTATGGTGTTTTCGAGGAGTAGCAATTTATATTTAATTGAAAGAAACAAAAATGGCCATTAAGGTTATAGTCACACCCACTTCAGGCTTAAATACGAACACCTGATACAGGTACTGATACTGAGAGTGTTCATGTGTTGTACACCTCATTCATGTTGAAAGATTGCCTACTAGTGTTTTTTGCTGTGACCCACAGCAATGGTCCTAACCCTGTAAAGAACACACCTTCATCATTTTCATTACCAATCACCTTCATCATTTTACAAATTAAGTCATAGGTATTAAAACCAGATTTTGACATGGAGATTTCGAAGATCTACAGGTCTGACTTCGGTCTGACTGTACCAGTCAAAAGTTTGGACACACTTTTGACTGGTATTACAGTATAGTAAGTAGTACTTTAGTGAATTATTTTCTGCATCATCATCATCATTAGTCAGTTGTTATTTCAAGACATAAAGGTCAACAGTACTGGAAAAGTTCTTGCAACAACAATATTGCCAAGTGCATTTACAAAACCACCATGATCAACCTGGCTCCCATGAAGACCCTCTCAGGAAAGTACGACCAAAACTTACCTCTGCTGCAGAGGAGAAGTTCATTTAGAATTACCAGCTTCAAAAATAAAAAATGATAGCTACCTAAAAAAAAGGCTAAAGGCTTTCAACAGCCTAAAGGTTATCTCAGTGGAGGTCAAAATTTGCCTAATAAGGCTTGCAAACTGGCCACCTGAAAAAAGCTATACAGCTGTTTGAAAGATATAGGAAAATTAGGTAGGGCAACGGTGGCTCAGAGGTTAAGGCTTTGCTCATCAAACAGTCCCCATCATCACCATGGTGCCACTAGAGTCCTTGAGCAAGATTCTTAACCTAAAACTGCCCAATCCTACTTCACAGAAAATGCAAATGTATACAAATATCCTGTTCAAAACGTTTTATCCTGGCAAATTTTAATGACAAATGCCTGATAAGGGGTCCATGAAGACACTGCTTTCCAAGGATGTAGTGGAAGACCTTGAGTGACCCGTGCAGAGCCCTGACCTTGACCTTACTGAACACCATACATTATCCTGTTATCAAGGCCTGTTACTGGATGAATGGGAGAATTCACACAGTCATATGCTGTAAAATCCATTGGAAAGGCTTCGCAATAGAGAGGGGGTTATCATAAAAACACAAAAACACAGAGAAGATCCTTTTTCTGCAATGTGATGTTTAAAACGCAACAATGTGATTGTCAGGTGTCCACAAAATTTTGACCATTGTATTTCAGTGAAGACTCATGCATTCCATTTTAAAAAACCATAACTTGGTAAACTTCATTAGAATTTTGTTCTTCAGTTCTTGGTTGTGGACCAACTTCTAAGCTTTTCAGATTTTAATGATGAGAACATTTGCCTACAGAGCCTGTAGCCTGCTATCAGATCATGCAAATGCCAGCAAGCAACTGTTTGTCCTGCTGCAATCTGGCAAGACATACTGAAGTATTCAAAATGATCCAAACCTATTTGAGCTACACATGCTTACAGATTTCTCTTTCAAAACTCTATAACATTGATGTAAAATACACTGACTCACTATATTAATAGGAATGCATGTAAAAATGGCCATTTATAAAATGATGCAAATCAGCCAAACACAGATCCTTGCAGCTTTTTAAGATAGTATGGATTTTCACATTAGGGATCTGGGATCATTTTGGTGACCTCAAAGTCTGGTTCATTTTGATCAATGAGAACACAAATGTTACGGACTTGGGAACCGTAAAAGGTGTTCCTGAGGACGGTACAGCATACACGTGCACGGCTCGAATCAGATAAGAAAGCCAATTTGTACCAGAACACAGAAACGGACCGCTGTTTAGAACCGCTGCTCATCTGGAAACTCCATGTGCACACGCCAGTCTCACCCTCTTGACCTACACAGCCAAAGCTGATAAAGTAGCACCGCACTTGATATTTTTCCCAAAAATATTAGTAATACGAGGTGGTATCAAAAAGTTTCTAGACTAGTTTTTTTTACACACCAACAAATGGCATCACATGGCTGTACGCACAGTCATAGGGAGCACAGACCTTCATAAGTCAGTCTGCCAAAAGACGTAGTCCTGTGTAGATCGGAGGCTGTGCAACTGGTGCTATTCTGACAATGTCTGCTGTTTCATCATGGACAGCAAATTAGAACAAAGAGTGAATGTGAAAAGGTGTTTTTAGTGGCGCGCACACTTCAAGAGCGGAAAAACATCTCTGGAAGACGTAGAAAGACTTTCAATGAACCTTCAACCACAACATTCAGCAACTTGTGCATGATGATTGTCGGAGAACTAAGCTTAAGAACATTGTGTTATACCAGTACTCCACTTCCGTGTTTAAATACAGTTGGCTTTCAGATTTGATTCAAACTGTGTCCAAGTGCAACGTATCTTAAAAAGATTGTCTAGAGCTCTGTACTCTGATCCGTGCCTCTAGAATATCTCCGTGTGCGCAACACGTGCCAGGCTCATCCTCTAACCAACACAACCATAGCTGATAAAGTAGGAAGGTATTCAAGAAGGTAGCTCTTAACATTTTCCCCCCGAAATATCAATAATATTACGTTCATCATTGAAAGTCGACTTCTTTGTTCTCTTTGTGTTTCCCGGCAGCTCGCAATCTAACTAGGTGCATACTGCCAAGTGTACTCGAGTACAGACAATACAACACTGGCCAGTGGGGGAGTGGGGAGGGGAACCAATTGTTCCTGGGCACGGTACAAATCAATCATAGGAGGCTGAGTAGACTCGAGCAACAGTCTCCAGAGTTTATATAGAATGGTGCACAAAAAAAACAACAACCAAAAAAAAGAAAAACATCTAAAGAGCTGTAGTTCTGTCAAAGTGTCAAGGCTGGTTTGAGGACCATAAAATCTCAAATAAGAACTCTTTACAACTGTAATAGCAGAAGGGCATTACAAGCCACCCAACTACACTGGGTTCCACTTTACTGCTGGATATAATCCAGATGTTCTATGTTGTACTAAATTGTTGACATTGTTTGACTGGTCCAGTACCAGAAAAAAAAAGTTTGGACACACCTTCTAATACAATGTTTTTGTACATTCTAGAAGAAATACTGGAGATTTCCAGTATTTAAAGTTCTTGCATGAACACTACCGTAAAGTGCATTTGCAAAACCCATCAAGCACCATGATGAAACTTGCTCTCATGAAGATCATCCAATAAAACAAGACCAAAACTTACCTCTGCTGCAGAGGAGGAGGTCATTTAGAGTTACTAGCCTAAAAAATTTACAGCATTTACCTCAGATCAGAGCCGGTATGCCGGCTTTACAGAGCATAAGCAGCAGAGAAAATGTTCAAAGGAGATCACTGCATATTTCGGATGCTTTCAGCATTGTTTCACAAAGTAGAAAGAAATCAAATCAGACAAGACCATTGAATTAGGCGTGTTCAAACTTTTGACTGGTAGTGTATTTTATGATCTGTATTACTGTACAAACATTTTGTCTCCCCATACATCTGCACTACTGAGGTAAAATCCACTCTGTGGCATACTGTACCTCCAGCCAGCTTAAGGTCCCGCTGATTTTTCTGATGGTCCATGCTGACTCCACCTACAACACAAACCAGTCACACAGTATTACACACGAGGCATATCACTCAAAACACACATGCTTAACTCAGACTGACCACATCAAACATCTCTGATTCAAGTTCCAGACTTTTCAATGACTTTGCTCTTTTCATAATGAGAGCAACACGTTTTCACACCAACACGTTCACGTGTTTCCACAACGGAACCACTATAAGGAAATCTGAATCGTTTTCCAGCTTTTGCAAGAGGAAACTAAAGCGCAGATGTGCAAGACAGTTTACAGTACTGTGTGCCGTACGCTTGGGATGCATTCCAAGGGCTCTGTTTATGGGAGTTCCACCCCAGGTCTGAGCAGAATTATAGCCTCAGCTTCTCCGATGCATTAAACCTGTGATTTAAAACTCATATCCCTGAAGAAAATACTCTTTTTAGATGCTTTAACATATCTATTTTTATTGCTGGTATGTGGCATCTGTTCAATCAGTCTTCTTCTTTTTTTTTTTGCTTCGTTTTTTCACAATGCCGTGTGGAATGACTAACGTGAACAGTCTGACAGCTGCGGTTTGAATTATATCATCATGATTGAGGAGGTATGTCAATGTCTGTGACGTTAGACCAGAATTCTGGGGCTGACCCACAGCTGGATTAATGCACGGACTAACAGAGGTTGAAGCCCTGGGTGATTAATCAAAAACTCTGAATAAACACACAGGATTTCCATCCAGAGATCAAGATCAAGATAAAAAAATAAAATAAAAAATGCATCCATGTAACTTGCGGCTCAAATTGTTGCTTTGATTTCCTTAGTTCATATACAGGTTTTCTGTCATTATTAAGCTTGTGTTTAGTGGTTAAGCTGAGGGCAATTTGAGGCTACAATCTCATGTGCTCTTGATACGAGCTTGATTATCATTATAATCATCTTGTTAACCATGTCAGATAACAGACAATACACTGGCAATACAAAACAAAACACACTTCTAATGTTTCATTTGACCACCACATTTGATTATAGATTCCGTGAAAATGATTTCTCACGGTCGCAGAACCACTCTTTCACAATCTGAGTCCTGGAATATGGTCGTGTCATCAGCATAGAAAAAACACATTAATGTGATACCCTGGAGGTGACACAGTGGTATCGTGGTTTTGCACCTCCAAAGGGTTCTGCCTTTAAGACTGTGTGCGTTGAGTTGGTGAGTTTCCTCCCACAGTGCAAAAACATGCAGATTAGGGCATCTGGAGTCTCTACAGTAAATTGCCTGTAGTGTGTTAGTGTGTGCTTGTGCCCTGTGATGGACAGCATCCCTGTCCAGGGTGTACCCTGACTAGTGCCCTAAGGGGTACCCTCTGGGGTAGGCTCCAGGCCTCCCGCAACCCTATAAAGGATAAGCGGCTTAATAGAGCTTGAATGAGCGAGTGATAACATGGTCATACAGTACATTCAGGACATCAGCTGACTTCATTTTGTTGCCACATAACCTTGCTGAGGTCAGACCTGACCAACTGAAGCAACCTCAGATAGCTCCAGAGGCTTGTACAGTGGGCACAATGCATGAGATGGGTGCATCACTTCATGTGCTTCCCCATTCTTATTCTTAGATGTTTCCATAGCACTGGACTAGGGTCAATCTGGACTCATCAGACCAGATGACATTTTTCCATTGCTCCAAAGTCCAATCTTTATGGAAGCCGTTCTCCTTCAATTATGCTCACTAACAATTGTTTTTTAAATAGGCATACAGCTGTCTGGTCTCAATTCTGTGACTTCTCATCACACTTCCATTAATTATAGCTGTGAAATCTACTGTTGCTCTTCTATTTCTTTTTGTGCTTGTTTTTTTTCCGACCTTCTGGAAAGATAATGGTTCAACACCGTCCTTCCGGGTTTCAATAGTACATTGGGCAGTTCTTACCTCAATTCGAGTAATTCTAATGTTTTCTTTGCTTGCTGCAGGTCTCTAATTCAACCCTATTGAAACAAGAGACGTCTTTCTTTTTTGCCAGGTGGGATATGATGCAACAAAACAAAGAGCTTTGGAAGACGGATTCTGCTAACCTAATCAACATCTAATCAACACATCCAAAAGGTAACGACATACCTTTAAATAAAAATGTGGACAAGCTTTAGAATAGGTTTTATTGGATGCACCAAACTGCTGTTCATCATCAAATTCTATGAGGTAGAACATGTTCTGTAGAAAGCCACATAGACACATTTGATCCTGCAAACACCATTGTGTCTCTATAACTGCGGTCATTATGTTGTAAGACTAAGTGTCAGAATCCATTGTGACTAAAACCACCTAGACACAGGAAACCCGATTAGACAAACTGTTCATCTAGAAACAATTAACAGAACATTGTGAATAATGAGTAATTAGAATTGAATAATTCTAATTACTAATAGAATTGAATAATTCTAATTTACTAATAATTGACATTGAAGCAGAAATTGTAATCTGATGCAATAAAGGTAAAAGCGTGGCTGAGTAGTTGTTATTATCCCGTGAATTGTTTTCTAACCCCATTCCATCAGGACATTTTCTGCAAGGTTGACAATGTTGCTTGAAAACATGTTGCACGATATTGTGCACTTTCTCAAAAATTTATCTGACAACCCTTAATTTAGACACTTGCATGCTTTCTTGATCTCTTTTGTGTTGTGCTTATGTCGTCAAAATTGCTGTAATCAAACCCTGCTCTTTTATTCAGCTTGACATGGTAAGCTCTCTTTTCATTATACCCCTTACACACACGACGCATTTGTATTCTTGCCTTGTGTTGGCTATTAATTAGGATTTGAAGCTTTTTTTTTTTTTTTTAAATGCGCACTGTCTCTCTTTGTTACTCTTCTCTGACTGTATGATTCAGGCTGCTGTGCTCTGCATACGGTCCATAAGGGCTGTTTATTTTTTCTATTTTGAGCAGTTATAGATTCATGTCATGGTGTAGATATAATGCCTCAACAACAACAGCAACTCAAGCCCAGGTCCCCCATCACCCTACATCCTAAGATCATGAAAGAAATCCCACTAAATCTGCGACTCCTTACAGCCGGATATGACGCAACACAAGAAAACAAGTGCTACACTTACGTTGTGTTCTCCTTCTGTAGTGCGCACGTCGTAGACGTAGGCCAGGACGATGTCGACTAGACTAAGCCAGACGTGGCGTCTTGTTGCCTTATCCAGCAAATAGGAACGATTTGTGAATTTTCTCATTTGCTCTTTTTCCTCATCGGTGAAAATCACAGCTGTAGAGAGAAAGACAGAAACGGTCAGATGCAAGATAATAATATAAATCCATTCATTCATCTCCTATACTGCTTATCCTGAACAGGGGCATGGAGCCTATCACAGGAGACTTTGGCAATAATCAGGTGTACTGTACACCCTGGACATCGCAGGGCACACATACACACTCACAAATACACACACTAGACAACTTGGGAATGCCAACTAACCTAACCTACATGTCTTTGGACTGCGAGAGGAAACCAGGGTACCCGGAGGAAACCCACCAAGCACGGGGAGAACATGCAAACATCATGAACACAGACCTGAGGTGGGAATCGAACTCAGACCCTGGAGGTGCATGGCGACAGTGCTAATCGCTACACCACAATGCATAAGAAAATAAAATAATGAAAAATAAACATTGTACAATGCTGCTGGCAACAAAACATCATAATCATAAATTATGGATCTACCTGATGACTCAAATGGATATCATAGAAATTATGACATACAGTACATCCTTGTATACCACCCCTACCGCATTAAACTGCTGCCACACGATTGGCTGATTAGATACCTTTTTAAAGTAGAAAATATTTTTTATATTAAGTTTATCATGGGTGTATGACAAATAATTTTTCTCCCACCTGAAATATGGAGACTTTGCTTATTTCATATTATAGACTAACACTATTTCTTATATATTATTTTTAATGTCTTATATATTATTTTTCATTATGTATTCTTTACACAAAAATCTCACACACATCCTACCTCGCCCCTATACATTTCAAATACATCACTCATACGCTCGTAATATTTAAGGCTATCAAATGGTTGAAAAGAGTCAACCATTAGTAAATCTAATATTAACACAGTAGTCTTGGGGGAAAAAAAACATGATTTACTCTACAACTATATATACTCTCACACACACACACACACACACACACACACACACACACACACACACACACACTGGAATTATGTAATTTTCCCACATCTGTGGGGTTTTAACCCTGTGATTATGGCCCGGGGTCGATCTGACATGGTGTAGATTCTCAATGGCCTGGAAAAGAAAAGGGTTAAACTGTACTCTGTACTCTGTGGCCCAGCAGGATGGGAGTCTGAATGTCGGCACCAGCAGGGGAAATTACTTTAAATTACTTTAAATTACTAGAGATGCACTAATTGCAATTTTCGTACCAGATTCCAGTTTCCTTTTTTAAAGTCTGACCTGCCAATTTAGATTCGGTTCGATTCCGGTGTCTTAAAAACTATAATTCACAGTGTACAGAAACATTTCCGTGACTTTTCTTTAATGGACTATTCAACTGTATGTTCATAATAAAACACGACCAATTAATAAATTTTCAGTAATAATTAACAGTTTCACAAAACTGCACAAGGTTACAGGTTTCTTGCATACAAACAAGCTTCAAAATAAAAACAAATTGATGATGATGATGATGATGATGATACTGTGCAGGTAAAAAGCGACATTTGTGAAAAATAAAATAGACTAATGCATATCTTTGCTTCAAAATAAAGGTTCTGCAAACGTTTAGTTAAATTCACAAGAATGGTCTCGCGGATGGAAAAAGTTTGTCATTGCGAGACGACAGATAATGAGCTCTACTGTATGTGTCACCTACATTTCTCACGAAAACTGCTCCAGGTTACTGGACAGAGCTTTTCTGTACAAATCTAATCCAACTGAAAAAAGGCGACAATGAGCGACCAGGTATGGCGAAGGCTATCGCGCGCTTCTCCTGAGACACGCGGCACCAGTCGACCGCATGTCTATGGAATTGCTGCTCACGCACTGTTAGCAGGTGGCGGGAAATATTTGGAGGAAAGCTCTATTGATGCGAGCGTGCAGGAGCAATCTGCTCATTAGACTCGGCCGGGATTCAAACTCGCAGTCTGTGGATGGTGGAGGAAGTCTTTCCTGTTGCGCTTGATCGATTCCCATCACTGGACGATCGAATGATGCGTCTTTATTAGTTACTGGATGCAAACAGCATTTTGGATGTTACTCAAGTATTATTGAAAGTGAACACTATAATAATAATAATAATAAGAAGAAGAAGAAGAAGAAGAACTCCAAGATTGAAAATCACGTTTTGGAAAATGCGTATTTTAATCATGTAATATTGAAATTAATAATATGTAAATAAAAATTTACCAAAGAGAAAAAAAACCCTAATTTTTTCTTACTATAATGTAAAATGCCTGTTTTTTTTATTTGCTACACCCTGCTGTTTTCCCTTTGTATATATTTTTAAAGACGTCTAATCAAATTCACATTAATGTCAAATGAAACGGCACCCAACTGTGCTAATTGCTTTTTGAGCAAAGGCCAGCAGCCACCACCTGAGACCTACTGCTTTTTAATTACAACTGCTGCAAACAACGAACGAGCCGGAGCCAGGCCCGAGACGTGTGGAGCGAGATGAGCATCCACACCACCGTAATCCTGCTTCCGACTGAGATTTTAACACAACGCTTCTTTTTCACACTTCGGTGGGCAGCCCGCCCTCGTATACAATCGATACAGTAAATCAATATCAGCACGCACGCTGATTGTACACGTTTTGTGCTGCTCGTTATCGCCCGTGCTACTTCATTCACGACTCCTTATGACAAATGAACGCGGACGAAATTGCAGGCTGCGTGCACTCTGTCATGGATTACGATTCCTCCAAATGGACGAGTGTTGTAGAAGAAAAGCACACGCTGTGAAAATGAAAACGCTCTCGACAGCTGCTTGATGTCCCACACTCCACGTAGCTCTCGTTTACATACCGTGTGGGGGAACCAAGATCCGATCACAAAATGCAGGAATTATCGTTACCAAGATGGAAAAGCAAATACAATTACAGGCAGGTAAGAGAGAAAGAGAGAGATATTGGTTCATATGTTCTCCTGATTATCACCCAGATACTGATCAGACTGTTGCTCCAGGATGTTTGGTTAGAACTAAAGGTGTTTTCAGGCACACTGACGATAAATTAATTAATACATAACGACGGAAATGTTACATTTTTGCCAAAAAAAAAAAATAATAATAATTTGCTGTAATGATGACTATAATCAGTGCGAAAGCTGCACGGCACTTCTCTGCATTAAAAACCTATTAAGCAATTAAGCTACGAGTGGTGTTGAAATTTGTGATGAAATTTCTCGTGAATGAATATGCGTAAAACTGATATTTAAGACGTCGAGCACAGTGCGGTGATGAGACTCTTGGCAGCAATAAAACATTTCAAATTAAATCGGTGCAGACATTTTAAAGAAGGCCGTACATCTGTTAATGATGATCTGAGCCAAGGTGGCTTGGCAGCCACTGCAGTCGTTCCCGTGAACATTCAGCAAGCGCTTGAAAACATACTCATATTAGTTCACAAAGGCCACTTGCACGTTACAGGAACTTGGTTGGGAGTTACTGCCCCATCCTCCATACAGTCCTGACCTCGCTTCATGTTCACATGTTTGGGCCGTAAAAGGAGTTCCTGGGAGGCCAGTGTTTCAGACAGTTCAATCATGGCTCCAGCATACTGAGAAAACGTTCTACCTTGATGGTATCCAAGCACCATCTGGGATAAGTGGATAAGTGTAGCAGGGGATTATAAAGAGAAATAATTGTGCTCTGTAATCAAAAGTCCCAGTTTGACTTGAATGCTTCATGTAGTTACAGTAAAGCTATATAATACTGGAAATCAAGCACACCTGTTTAAAGATTTATTTTTCTTAATCCTGTAGTCTGTACCCCCTCATGCTTTCTCAATCTGTCTCCCAATAAAATAAGAGGTGGAATTGTAGCACCTGCAGCACCTCTTTCCCCAAACGCACTTCTCTACCCACATATTGTGCAAAAGTAAAAAGATGGATGTCTGTTTTGGTGCAAGTGCGAAACAAAACGTGTATACGTACAAAAGAAAAGTTGGACTTCATGTTGCAAGTTTATTGCTCAGCGATGGATCACTGTGAATGTTTAATGTGCGCAGCTGAAGTAAATGCACGGAGTGGGGTTTAATGAGCTTGACTGATGCCTTGATAATCCGATGGGGCAGGAGAGAGAGAGAGAGAGAGAGAGAGAGAGAGAGAGAGAGGGGGAGAGCAGTTTAGGAACAGCTGAATGTGTTCTCGCTGGCAGCAAGCTTCCCCGATATAGAGCCCTTGGTATACAAGACACAACTGATCGGGATCTGGAGGCCATTACACAAACACACACACAGTTACAAATGCACTTCAAACGAGGTTGCTGGCTGCAGCTGGGTCTTGGCTTGGCCAGGAGCTGCTGGATTCCTGCAACATGATGACAGATGTGCTCTCTCTCTCCCTCTCTCTCTCTCTCTCAGGCTGAGCCATTGTACAAAAAGAAATGATAAATGTTTGACTAGGTTTCCCGAGCCTAAGAGACAGGCCGGTGTAAATATACATATGAAACTCCAGACAATTGCTAAAGCGAGCAAATAAATCATTGTAATCCCTTTTTAATTACTGCATATTGAGAATATCCTTTAAGAAAACAATATGACAGCTAGTCTGTGAGGTTTAGTCTATTTACAACACCGTTGAATGATCTCGCCAAATCTGCTTTTGTTAGCCAACTGGAGTCAGACCACACGAGTCAAGACCGTCTTTCAGCCACGCAATTAGACAACATTGATATGAGCTGAACTCGTACTCGCAACAAAACACAACCTCCTGAGATATTCATCTTTTAAAACTGCATTAATCGAGGATACAATAAAGGTATGAGGTGTCGTTCAAGTCAAAACAGGACTTCTCAAAAATGAAGTACGGTAATGAGACTCTTAGCTGCAGTAAAATATGTGAAAGGTGCATTTGTTTTAAAGAAGGCCGTACATCCATTCATGAGCAAGTGGAACCCCTGACCCTTGAAAACTGACAGATAAAACTCGTCACCAGCTTGACGAATCTGTCTGTGGGAACTGTACACACAATCATTCACAAACACCACCACCACTACTACATTACAGGAACTCAGCTAGGAGTTATTGCTGCGTGAGTCCATGTACAGTCCGGACCTGACATGTCCAATCTATTTCCAGATGTCTGGGACAGTAAAAGAGTTCCTGGGAGGCCAGTATTTCAAACGTAGTCTGTTCCAGCAGACTAAGACATCTTTCTATCATAATGGTATCCAAGCACTAGTGAATTGTTGCTATACGTGTACTAGTGTAGCAGGGGATTATATAGAAAAATAAAGTAAGTTTTATTCTCATAACAGTGTTCTGATATTCAGTGAAATCAAAAGTCGCAGTTTGATTTGAACACTCAAATGTAGGTAGAAGATTTAAAAAAATTTAATATAAACCATGATCAAAATCATACTGTAGTTATGACAAAACATACAGTACTATTCACACACAGCTTCTAATTTAATGTGGAAACAATACACATGTGGAGAAAAGTGCAATCCTCCCACTACTGCATGCATGAGCTCAAAGACACCCATGATTAGATGTGGGTGAGCACGTCTGCCACCTGTTCCTCATGACAGCATGGTTAATCTGCTCCCTAGACTGCTGATAGATGTGACATCATCTGGGATTCAAACTCACAACCTCTGGATCATATTTTGTGCCACTTGGAAGCCTTTGTCCAGTTTAGTATAACGCATTTCAGAAAATTCAAGCTGAGAGGCGCAACAGAAAAGCAGTCACTCTATGATGTGAAAATTAAGTTAGAATCTCCGTAACAAAGCAGCTTAGAATCTTGACGTTTCCCGCAAACGTCCATGGAGCTTGGCTTCCAAGACAGCTAAACTGGCCATACTCTCAAGGAGGACGAGATGGCACTATATCAATTACACCGACACGGACATCTGTGAGCTCAAGTATGGGGAAGTGATATCCTACAAGTGTGCTCTGCTGCTCTGTGTACGTTGCATGCTGGAATGGGAATTGGCTGTGAAAATAGTGAGGGGGGGAAAAAAGGAGAGGGGATTCAAATCTAGCTAATTGCACTCGTATTTCTATATCAAGTCAAGAAGAAAAAAATTTCTCTCAATGCCATTAAGACTGTAGATGGGGTGGCTGCTCCTCCACAGGCTGTCCTTCTTACCAATTTGTATGACAGAATTGCCCATAAAAATACTTCAAACAGGAGGGAAGCTATTAAAGAACAACTGTTTCAGACACCTGACCTTGCAGTGACCTTGATCTTGTTTAGATAAATTCCAAAATGATTACCAAAAACTAATTAAAATCCTTCGAGTTCATCTGCCGGCGACACTGATAATGCCATAAAAATCCTACAAATGTTCAGTGGCTCATTCTCGAGATATCGTGCTAATGAAAATCTATGACGGACACAGGGACAACCTGATAACACCAATTAGCTGCAGAGGCATAGGAATAGCGTGGACTGCTAGCTCCCGTGTCATTTTACAAAAGCAAGTTTTTTTCTTTTCTTTTCCAAAGCAGATGAAAAGAAAAAAAAAATTACCCTGAACAGGTCCTTGTTGTGAAAAACTTCTGGTTCAATAAAGCTAATCTTCATGCAAATGAGTGTGACTGACACACTGCGTTGAGCCAGTCAGATAAGGGTTCCACAAAGAGGGGAAAGACTCTAGTTCTCCATAGGCAAATCCACAGAAACGCCCAGTGGAATAGAAAGAAGCGGTGCGGTGACCGCATTTGCAAGTGTAAACATGCAACTGCTCTAAACAATGGAGTCAGTCAAGGCACCGAGAATACCATTATCATCTCAACAAAGTCTATCATGATATTATTTATCATGATATTGATATCTTCATATCGCCCCAGCAACCATCATGGCTAACAGTTCAGTAAATAAACAAAGCGAATGATTATGAGATACTGCCAACATCGCCAAGGCAACAGACCAGCCATGACGGGGAACTCAATAATAATGCACACATATGGAAATGGCTGTCATTTGTAACTTAAAACACATAAGCAAACTGGTTAAGAGGACTGGTTATGATGGGTCTTAAGGGTTCAATCTTCAAACCTCATGTTCCTGTCTGTGTGGAGTTTCTGTGAATATTGTCTTCCAAATTCCTCCAACCTTCAACAAACAGGTGGACTGGTATCTCTAAACTACCTTACTGCACAGTGATATTTCTTTCCCCAACATATCCCAGTTAGGGGCCGGAACACAGGGTCAGCCAGGATACAGCACCCCTGGAGAAGATAGGGTTAAGGGACTTACTCAAGGACACAGATCTGGCAACTTGGCAGTACAGGGGCTAGAACCCTCGACAAGTAACCCATTAACTCACTCATCGTCTATACCCCTTAATCCTGTATACAGGGTCACGGGGGGCCTGGAGCCTATCCTAGGAGACTTGGGACATTAGTCGGGGTAATCCATTGCAGGGCACACACATACACACAGGACTCTCACACACTACGGCCAATTTTTGGACCGCCAAGTAGACTAATCTGCATTCCAATCTTTGGATTGTAAAGGAAAACCGGAGTACCCGGAGAAAACCCACCAAGCATGGGGAGAACATGCAAACTCCATGCATACAGAGGCAGGAATCGAACACAGACCCTTGAGGTTCAAGGCTATTGGGCTAACCACTAAGCCACCATGCCCAGTAACACAGTAAACTATAGAGCCACCACAGTCCACAGAACTATGTACATCTAGCCTGTATTCCCACCTCAAACCCTGGACTAGGACAAAGTTCCTGATCCTTTTCCAACCTGATGAAGTGTTTTACTGGAAATAATCGGAAGAATTACAGTATGTAATCAAATATAAACACTGGAATGTGTGCTAAAAACTTTTTTTTTCCTTGAGTCAGACCGCATGTAAAAGAAGAGGTCAAGATTTAGCTGTGGGTTGCGGAACATTTGGAACGTCATTACATAATGCAACGCTTCATCTGTCTATTAGAAAAATCTTTCTAAATGAATGTAGCGCTGCATACCTGAGGCGAATTTTCATCCAAACTCAAAGGGCTGTTCATGTCCTGTAATTCCAAGACAACAACTGGGCCAACGATCATTAAAAAAAATATACAAGTAAACGCATCAGAGTTAATTAACTTTAATTTTATGACTTAACAAGGATGATGCAGTCAGGGGAATCTCTGAAAAGCAAACAGCATTGATGGAGTGTGGAGGCAGGAGAAGTATTCTGGCAGTGGCATTTACGATGTCTGAATCACAGCCAGCCAGCTTGGAACTGTCAATCCAGGCAATTAAAGTGCAATAAAAGGTGGCTTTACATGAGGACAAGCTTAATGCAGCGTGTGCGTGTGCGCGCGTTCAAGTACTCATCAGCTACAGATCTGTACTGGTACATTTTTGTAGTAGATGTGTCATTAGAGACGCTGCTTCCTCCAACCTGGCAGATCTGCAAAATATGTAAGGCAAACATTCACACATTTAAGAAAACCATGAGGCTGGTATCTGTTGCAGATTAAAGTGTTCCTATTTGCAGCGTTTGCAGTATGTCTTGTGGGGGAGGGAAAGGGAAAAAAAATAAAGAATTTGAATACAAACCCGATTCGACATTAAAGAGCCCATTAGCTGAATGTGCAATGCATATTTGAATGCAGTACAACAAAACAGTGACACACACAAAAAACAACGAATCAACATCACATTATACAGTACCATGACAAGTGACATTTAAAGGATACTCAAAGTTATGTCTTAGAAAAATGCTTCAACTTGGATTGCTAGATGTTGCAGGGATCTATAGTATGAAGAATGGTTTTCCAGAGAGGAATGTCTTAGGAACCTGGACACTTGACCCCAACTTCTGGTTCATTTTGTTAAGTGAGAACTGTTAGAAAATGTTGTCTTGAGCATGGTACAGCGTACTCGGGCACAGATCGAATCATTTACATTTACGGCATTTGGTGGACAGCCTCATCCAGAGCAACTTACATTTTTATCTCGTATACATCTGAGCGGTTCAGGGTTAAGGGCCGTGCTCAAGGGCCCAACAGCAATGGGTGTTGGGGTTTGAACCCGAGACCTTCTGATTTAAAGTTAAACACCTTAAACACTAAACAGCCTGCCCTCAGAAATGAAAACCTGAACACTAAAATGTTTAGAATGTGACCCATTAGTCCTGTCAGTCTCCTCCGAAATCGTTAGTCTCATCCTCTGACCAGAGGTTGCTCTTGACATTTTTTCCAAAATCGACAATTTGCGGCTTGCAAACGAACTAGGTGCAAACTGCCACCTGCTGTGTCGGACATGGGAAAACACGCAAGTGTACCCGAGTACAGAGAATAATAATATAGTGGTACCTCTGCAAACGCCGGTCGCACGTCCTTCCGGTTGCACTTACATTCAGTCGTGTGTACATCGGGTTAAGGCATCCGGGAGCCGTTCAAAACATGTTTGCGTCAGTGGAAAGCCAACCAAAGCAAGTTACCTTTTTTGGGTTTTTGCTAAATTTTGCAAAGATATCGCACAATGTAGGTCCCAAGAATGAAGCATGTCAGCAAGGATAAAACAGAGCCACTCTCAGTTTCTTTCAGCAGCTGGTGCCAAGAGGAATCACAAATTAAGGTTAAGTGCGGTTTAATGTACCGAGACTAACGATTTGACTTCATTTACATGTCTTTTCTAAATTTTTGATTGTTTTTATATGCAGAATTGGAAAATTGCAAAATTAGTGTTGGAAATTGGTAATATTGGTAATATTTTTTGGGTGGCTGGAACGGATTATCGGCATTTACATTATTTGCGATGGGAAAATTTTGAATGGATTGAATTTGTATGCCGAGGTACCCCTGTAATAATGTGAACACTGGCCAATCGTTCCTGGGCACGGTATGGGTCAATTGTGCCTAGTGTGAAAACGCCCTTAGAGGTCTGGGTTTTAATTTACAGTGTTTGCTTTAAGGTATTTAGATTAAAACCCTTGGTTTTATGTGTTTGAGTTTAGGATTGAGGGTTTTTAGTTTTAGGTTCACTGTCCAGAATTTTGGGTTCAGGATTTTTTTGCCATTTGCAAAGATTGACAGTATCATTAATTCTGCCAGGTATCAGGATTTAAATATAAATCAGCATAAAACCTGGTTTCCTTTGCGAGGAGTTAAGACTTGGTTATAAACGATGATCGAGACGATGAGTCAAACATTCTTTCATTACCCATCAATCACGGATTTGAAAACATCTGTAGTTTCTGTATCTATGACTAATATTGTGGGTTATTTTTAACTCTTGTGTTTTTTTTCCTTTTAGTATCCGTAATGCGTTTTAGAAAGCAGACGCTATATATCAGCATAAATTATTTAAAGGTTAGTAGTTATTTCACGGTTTATCCTTAGTTCATGTTTTAATTGTGGTTAAGCACAGCAGCATCACATCCCCCTCATCATGGCTTGGAAACACCCTCATCTGATTTCTGACACGGAGTAAACAGTAGAGGAAAGCAGTTAAAAATAACACTTTTGGGAACCACTTAACGGCATTATTGAATCAGAGGCTCCATATGCAGTGTGGCTACATTACTAAATCTTAGACAAGAGAATCTGCAGCCTGCTAATAAAATGTCAGAGTCTATAATGCTTTGCCAATAAATAATTCATTAGTCAAAAACATTAGGCTGATTGACTGAAAATCAGATATAACAGTACAACGTACTTTTTGCACAGGCAGGTATGTAAATACATTTTGAAATATTATTGCAGTTGTGTGTGTGTGTGTGTGTGTGTGCAAAAGAAAAAGAGACTGAATTGAGAGCTGTTCTTGAAAGGAAAAAAAAAATCCCACTAATGTGTGTGTTTTATTTTTTTTTTGAAGTGTTACAGGTGCTGTTAGAAGACAAGCATGAAGGATTGTCATCTCATGAGCGTGCTGGTTGCAAGAGGCCTAGAGCAGTGCTCTAATAAACGGAGAGAAAAACACACAGTAACGCAGACAATCCATCAGCTGAAATGCTACGGGACTCCTTGTCAGAAATGGACCGTGGAATCTGAGATCCAGATGCTCAGAGATAGACATTTGTGTGTGTGTGTGTGTGTGTGTGTGTGTGTGTGTGTGTGTGTGTGTGTGTGGATGATGACTCCGTGAGACAGACGTGCGTGGAATGCGTGTGTGTTAAGTAGCTGTTCTTTACGGGGCATGTCTGGCAGGGAGCGTATCAAAGCTTCATGCTGCTGATTGATGTCTGCTTACAGAAGACTGACAGCTGCTCCGGTGGCACAGTCATGCTCTCGCGGATCTGACACACGCCTCTCCTCCCGTCGTTATCTCTCTCTTTCTGTCTCTCAACTGAGCTATCTATTCCATCTTAATCTTCTCTCCTCCTGGGCTTCCTCTGAGCCACCATACGCTGCCGGCTGAGTGTCATTTGTTCGTCAGGGCCGTGGGGCTTCGCGAAATTAACCGGCTTCTGAAGGTAGACGAAGTGTACACGAGTGCGTGATTGAATTGTCGGCTCGTCTCGGCAGCGCTTAATCGCTTCCATCTCTCCATACACACACACACACACGCATGTACACACTAGAGTCAATGACCCATGCATCACAGCTTTAAATGTGTCAGATAAACCCATTGATTTTAAATGCCAGAGACAAGAATAAGAGAGAGAGAGAGAGAGAGAGCGAGAGAGAGAGAGCGAGAGAGAGCAGAATGACAGTGGGTTTGAGAGTAGGCAGTTTGGAGTGGTGTGTATGCCTCACTGACTAAAATACCCAAATGAATCATGGTGCGTGTCAGTTGCAAAATGACTCTGCAATTTAACACCACAGCTACAACGGCAAGCGTTATCCTATGAGTCAGGATCGAGTTAAGTAATTCAAACTGACCACAAGATCCAAAGAGCTACAATCCTAGTACTAGAGCCAATAAATTACACTGTCATTAGTGATTTAGTTACAAAACCCCCAAATCCCACAGTCTGACATGTTTTTTTTTTTTTTTTGGCAAAGTGATGCCACCTGCTGGTTCCTTCTGACAACTGGTGGCTGAAAAAAGGAAGCAGATGGAATAAAATGTTCGAAATTCTACAAATTGATGAGCAGCGACAGTAGGGAGAGAGACAGTACGTCTCTGTCTTGGGGTTAAAAGAGGCAAGCTTAATTTTCTATTTTTTTCAAATTTAAACCGGATGTCATTGCGTTTGATGTTTTTTTGGACAAACTTAACCCGTTTGGGGTGCTGAAAATTTGGTGATCTTGAAACAGTGATCTTTCAACTAAAAACTTTAAGCAATAATGCAAAGGAACACGATGTGTATGCATTTCCAACAGACAATTAATACAAACAGTCAAACCGGTAGTGCTGCCTGGCTATTTAACCAACGTATAGGAATAAATGAATGCTTTTAGTCATCCTCTGATTAAATTCTAAACCTCTTGTACACCGTGTACCTTTAAAATTTGCAAGAGAAACAAGACGTCCATAATGCTGTTAAGTCCTTTCCTGAATATGCACTTACTATCAAATCTTACAAATTATGCAATATTAGTAGAAATTAATAGAATCGAAAAAAATATATCATTTCTAATAAACCAGCTTTTATGTTACACCGATCAACCATAACAATAAAATCACCTGCCTAATACTGTATACAATAGGTCCTTCATATGTCATCAAAACAACTCAACCATCAAGACATGGGTTTCACAAGACCTCAGAAAGTGTGCTGTGGTACCTGGCACTAAGGCCTTAGCAGCAGATCCTTTAAGTCTTATAAATCGCAAAGTGGGCCGTTCACAAATCAGACTTGTTAGTCCAGCACATCAGATTGAGATCTGGGGACTTTGGAGGCCATGTCAACTCCTTGAACTGTTTGTCATGTTCCCCAAACCATTTCTAAATTATCTTGAAGTAAATTAGGGTGCATCATCCTCCTGAAAGACGCCAACGACATAAAAAAATGTGTGGTAGGTTTTACGCATTAAAAAACATCCAATGTCAGGATTTTCAGCAGAACATCATCCAGAGCATCACATTGTTTTTGCCAGCATGCCTTCTTCTCATACTGCATCCTGGACCCATTTACTGCCCCGGTAATTGAGGTAAGAAACACCCAGCCAGCAATATGACGTACATAATGTGATCCATCAAACTAGACCACCTTTTTCACCGCTGCGTTGTCCAGTTCTGACGCTGACATGCCCACTGTAGGAACTTTCAGCAGTGGACGTCGGGTCAGCGTGGGCAGCCTGACCAGTCTGTGGCTACACAGCCAAAAACGCAGCAATCGTTGACGCACTGTGGGTTCTGACACCTTCCTATCTTAGCCAAAAATAACTTTTTCAGCAAATTGTGCTACAGTAGCTCTTCTGTGGGATTGACCCAAACAGGCTGGTCTTTGCTTCCCATGCAGATTAATGAGCCTTGGGCGCCCATGTCACCAGTTCACCAGTTATGCCTCAGGGGAGTATTTTTTTTGCAGGTACTAACCACTGCATAATACCAGACACACTCCAGAAGACCTGACGTTTTGGAGACACTCTAGTCCAGCTTTTCAGCCATGACAATATGATCCTCATTAAAGTCTCTCAGATTGATTACGATTGCAGATTCTTCCTGCTTAAAGCACATGAACACCGAGAACTGACTGTTAACTTGCTGACTAATACATCGCACCCCATGACAGGTGTTAATATAATGTATTTATCTGTCTGTGCTTTTATTAATATGGCTGATCGTTGTATGTTTGCACTCAGAGAAATACTTTATGCTCAGTCTGTATTTTCATTTGCTGTTCTTCCGACATCAATCACTTCACAGGTTAACATTGACTTTTGTACTATTTACTTTAAGATATTAAAACAGTACTGATCTTGTTGCATCATATCATTGCAGACTACAAAAAGATCAACTAGAGCCACAGCAAAAAGCTGATATCCTGATATTGATTTAATATCAAGTGTAAAATTGAATGAATCATGTTTCACTACTGTGGTTGAAGGGATCGAGCAGATCAGGCTCGAAGTGAACAAGAAATCATACATCAAATCAGAGAGGCAAAAAAAATAAGTGCAAATCAAAATGGCTTGTGTTTTGGGGACCGTTTGACAGTACAACCCAAACAAACACAACACCAATAATAATTATTCACCATGTTTTGGCTCAGTCTCTTACATTTGTAATGACTAGCACCCAAAACAAACTATTGATTATGATGACCTGAATGCTGAGAAACGTTCTCGTTTTGTCTGTAGTGTGAGCATTCCTCATACAGACATAGCTGTACAAATGATGTGTTACTGCAGTGGGTGGGAACACACTCAATCTTTTGTTCATTTATGTACCAGGCAGCTGAGCGAATATGAAAAATGATTTGAAAAGACATATTTCAGAGACATTTCCCTCAGCAAAAGCCAATGCCAAAGCCTACTGTCCTCTTTTTCATTTTGATTGCATTGGAAAATTAAATGGCATCAAGTATCTGACAATTCTGGAAATTGTAATACATGACATGAGGATTATGATTTTAATGTACCGTACGCATAAATGTCTACCCTTAAACCTCTAAAAAATATATTTTACGCATAATTACTTGATTGGGGAATTTTTAATATCCAATATTAAAATGGCCTAAAAACTCCTTGGATTTCCTCTCATATAGAATGCAAGGATATATGAATATACTAATGCTGGCAATCGATAAAAAAAAAATAATCTAGTTAATCACAGTCACACTCTGTGATTAATCAATGTACTTTTTTTTTACAAACATGCAATATTGAAATAAAGAAATGCATGACAAACTGGTTAGAGGAAACAGATTGTGCAGTTTTCTAATATCTCAAACATTCACATTTAACGAATTAAATCTCTCGAATGGGACCGGCATTGCATGCGGTGGCTGGTAGTGAGTGTGGCAACCCACCGAGAGCGGAGCTCAAACCTGGATTGTCAGATCCAAAAATCAACAACCTACTGTAAAGCCTTAGCCACCTGAGCCACCACTCCCACATCTTACACTTAATGTATTCTTAAAAATATTTCCCCTTAAAGGCAGCTCAAGCACACAACTTAAGTTTTATCCAAACTTTGATCTAGAAGCTTCTTATAATTATGAAAGTTGCCATTCAGCACACTCGGTCATCTTATTATCCATGATCACACACAGCCAGGTAACCGCGCTGTCATTATGGGAAGCCATTAGGGTCGAACTTGGTGATATTATTAATTTGCGCAAAAAATAGTAAGACATTAAAATTTCTAGATTAATCATATGTGTTAATATAGTCAACACTAGAATATACATAACTTGTAGGGGTTAGTAGTAAAACATAATAAGGTTCTCCTCTTCATGTTTACATGATGTGAGTGGAGCTAAACTTTAGAACTACAATTTCATAGACATATAACTCACAGTTTGGCATAATGCTAATAACAATAATGATGATGAAAATCAGTTTCAGACTACTGGGGATAAATATGTGTCTAACTTATAATAATAACATATTTATTCCAGTTAGGGGGAATTTAATTCAATCCATTTGTATTGCTGTGATTTTAATGTTTATAGAAATTATTTATTGTTTATGAAATTTATTTCATTAATTGCACTATTTTCCACTATTTTAGAATAAAAAGAAGGACTTTCACTTCAAAGCAGTCCCTCACTGGATTAAGCTTAATAACTCGAGTGCTAAAATACATTTTATATATACACACACACACACATACACACACACACACACACACACACACAGAGCCAATACACAGGGCTTTACTAGTGACTAAGCTCGAGTACAGGGCGATTCCTGTCTC
>JAQMYJ010000037.1:24760917-24792544 GCA_030014305.1 Clarias laeviceps
TGATACTCGGTACTCGTAAACCAAGACTTGTTCGTTTTCCAAATCAAAATTTATTAAAAATCTTTGCTCGTCTTGCAAAACACTCGCAAACCACATTACTCGCAATCCGAGATTTCACTGGATTTATAAAGATTTTACTTAATTTACATGTCTTTTCAAAGTGTTTTTATATGTAAAAATATGATAGTATTGGAAATTAGTAATATTGGTAATAATTTTGGGTGACTGGATTATATGCATTTACATTATTTCTTAGGTGCAAATTTGTATCACAATATGAATTTATGCCTTAAGAACTCACTGATTAAATTCGTATGCCGAGGTTTCGCTGAAAGTGTTATTCAAACACTGACATCAACTAAATTATTGCACTTTTATTATGTTAAAAAAAAATTTATCAACCGATAATGGAAGCGAAAGATAAATATTCACTTCTGGGAATGTTTCTTTCTGCTGCATCGGTAATGCGTCGTATCGAGACACCACGACATCGAAATCGTATCGGATCTGAATCGGGTGTATCGTTACAGCCCTGATCGTTAGCGTTCTTCAAAGTCAAACTACTGCAGAGTGGAATGCAGGGGAACAGTCAGATCAGGAGGGAACACTAAAGCACTGCAGGGCTAAAGTTAATGATGATCCAGGTTTCACATGCACGTGTGGGTGTCCTGTTTATACAGCAACCTACACTGTTAGCGAGATCTAAACCCCAATCTATCCTGGATTGCTAGCTAGAGGTAAATGCCTTGATATGATATGTGCATGATTTGTCCTGTCACAAAGCAAAGCGTATAAATAGGTTGAGATTTACGCATAGAAAAACTTTTTATTGCTGCGTTAGCTAGCAATCATGCCTTGGCGGTTTATTTTTAGCATCAGCGTTTTATTGATGTAAATCTGGTCGTATTTAAAGTTAACAAGCGATAAAAATGCTGCGTACGTGAGGGCAATTTGGTCAAACAAGACCTACCTTAATATCACGCGAAAACACTCTGAAGTGTGGAAAATAACACGAACACATGGCCCAGTTCCTGCTTCACACAGCGCCAATGCGGATACCGTAACATCGGAAATAGAAACGCATTCTCAAAAAGATCACCAAATGAATAAAAACGGTAAAAGCCGTAACTCAGGCGTCATTGAGGTACACTGATACATGTCAAACAATATGCGTTGGATTAATTTTACATAATAATTAGCCACGACAACTAAGTAAAAAACGCTCAGTGGGTTTTTAAAAGCCCGGATTGTTTACTGCATTACGGTAAAAGCGGCGATGCCCCGCCTCCCTCGGCAGAGTGAGTTTGTGGACGCGCTAAGCTCAGCTCTTAGACTTGGCTCTTCTTCACAATGTGAGCAAAGCGAGCGTGGCAGCGCTGTCGGAATCCGTTCTGATGCTCCGTTTGGACGTTTAAACGGGTTCTTTCGATGCGCACGGAAAACTTTTCCAGCATGCGGATTCATTGCAAGTTCGTGGCGCTCGCGCTGTGCTTCGGAGTTTTCTTACTTGTGTACTTTTTCGGGGGGAACAGCGCGGACGAGCCCCCGCCGCACAGGGAGCACCAGAAACTTCCCAGCGTTCCCTCTGCCTCTGGACTTGGCAAAATAGTTTCCGTGAAAGTGGTGAAGCCTCCACAGGAGATCCAGCCAAATCGGAAAGGAAGATACAAAGGAGACGGCGCGATCTCTAAGCTTAGGTAGGATCTACTATCATCATGATTCATTTCATACTACTGCTTCTTCTTCTGCATGGCTGGTGGAGTTTCAAAAAAATGCTAAGTTTATATATATAAATCCACGTCAGTGTGAGTGCAGATTTCTCTTGCCTCATATGATCTGAGTTGAGAGAGCAGAGAACAGTTGCACTCTTACTGATCAGTCCAATAAGACTCATAAGGTATTTGTGTGTTTAGTCTGGATAGGCTAGGATTCATCATCTTTAACATTTCCTAGAGACCAGCTGCATTCAAGGACATCTCTGAGCCCCGTGTGCGGCTAACCAACCTTAGCTCTCTGCACTGATCATCCAGCAGTTAGAATCAATACAAAGAGAAAAGCAGATGTGCCTGTCAATGTTTCTGCTTTTGCTTTTTGGTTCATGCATTTGTATGTTCAAGAGGATGAGTGAAAACTTTGTGCCCTGCCGTATAATATGGTGTAACAATCCTCAGGATCTGTGCATGCATCCATTCAGAGATCTATCCAGGGTGCAAGTGGATCTGGAGACCTGGGTGTGAAGTGCGATCACACTTTAGATGGGACACCAATGGATTGCACTCATTCACACATCAAAAGTTTTGGACGCACATTCTAATTCAATGTTTTATGTTTTATTATTATTATTTTAGTGATTTATTTTCAACATTCTAGAACAATACTGGATTTTTTTAATTATGAAATGACACATATGGCAATTAACAACTACAGTCCGTTGTTATTTTAAGACGGGAAGGTCCGCTGTTCTGAAATAGTTCTTGCAACAGTATTGTCACATGCATTTACAACAACCATCAAGCACCATGATGCCACTGGCTCTCATAAAGACTATTCCAGGAAAGCAGGACCCAAACTTATCTCTGCTGCAGAAGAGAAGTTCATTCACAGTTGCCAGCCTCAAAAACCACCAATTAACATCACATTAAATTAGAGCCGGTATAAAGGCTCTACAGATCATAATTAGCAGACACATTTCAATACCAACTGTTCCTATTTTGGATGCATTCAGCATTGTTTTACAATGTAGAATTAAATAAAAATCAGGAAAGACCATGGAATTTGATGGTGTGTCCAAACATTTGACTGGTTGTGTAGGTGCAGTTTATCAAAGTTAATCCATCTTGTATGTTTTTGGGAGGTGGGATGAAGAAGCTGATAAAAACACAAGAGAGGCCATAGCCGTAACCCGAGGTCAGTTTCGAACCAGGACCTTGAAGCTGTGAGGTGCAACACTACACTCTTAGAACCTGCAAAAAAAAAAGTAATAGATTGCTGACATCAAAGCGATACCTTTTCTAATTACAGTGTTTGTTCCTGTATCCAGATAGGTTCTTGTTTTAAGGCTGGCTTTTAAAAATAAATTACGGTCTGTTTGTGTATCTAAAAGCATTTGAATTGTAGCATTTTATACCATATTTACCATGAATATGAAGGTCCACGCTGTGTAATGTGTAAGGTCTATGATGGTTGCTCTATAATTAATAAGACATTTTATTTCATCTTAATATTGTCGGTTCTGTTCTTAGGTCGCATGATTGTTCATGCAAGCATAATAAGCACTGTCTGGCCTATTTATCAGATTATTATTGTGATCAGGATTGACCCGCGGTCACCTTGGAAAGAACCGACTCATTTCCGAAGGACTCCCGTGAGCTAAGCAGGGAAAGGCCAAAATCAATGATCAGCTTGTTCGGTCTAAATGAGCGAGCATGCTCCCTTGCGACCGGTTTTGATTTGGAACCGCGTTATCCACTCAGGCAGCCGCTGCTTTCATTCAGAGGGATGCAGAAAGGAACGATTGTGAGCCTTACTGAATTAAATGTGGATGAATCGATGGCATTGTTTTTTCCTCAGATGCAGAGCGTTCATGCGCACGGGTCCTTAACACGATGAGGCTAAATTAACACCTTGCTGTACAAATCACAAACAGGAATAGTTTCAACAGGTATTGAATTAGTTGGATTTTGACCTTCCTCATTGTTTTCTCACACATGCACACAGAGCACATCTATCACAGAAACACACGGGCAGGCTTTGAGTAAATCCTTTACACGTGCGGAGAACAAGGAAGTGCTATGTGGAAATACCATTAAGGGTAAAATAAATGACCTGTTTGATTTAGCTATGATCACTGCTTACAGTTGATGTTTTTTTCCGTTTTGCGCTCATCCTCCCTCGGACAGATTTCCTGTCTTACCAGGCTGCGACTCACAAACAAGTCCCTGATGAGGCATCGCATCATTTCCCCTGATCTACTGTCGAGTGTTAGTGAGAGGTAAAGAGTGCGTTTATGTGTGTGTGTGCTAACAAGCTGAAATCCAGGCTGTTTTTAAAGTGCTTGAAGTGGTGTCACAAATTCTTGACCAAAAAATAAATAAAAGTGTGTTTATCTCACTTTGGGAAATGTGTTTTTGAACACCAGTGAAAGACGAGGACGACGGTTGAGCAGCTAGTGAGTGGGAACTGATGCACATTGCTGCTTGACATTCAAGTATTCGCAGAAGATTTAGTGTAAGTGTAAATGGATGAACTGCATAAATAATTTACGTGAAGGATTAATCTGAAATGCGGTAATGCACGCTAGGGTTCTTTGGATAGTCCCTGGATAACTTTCTAAAGGAATTCTTCATTTTAAAGACATGGTAGGAGGGTTCTTCAGTAAAAAAAAAAAAAAAAAAAGTATTTCTTTAAAACTGTTTGAAGAAATCACGTTAGACGTTCAGATGGGAGTGCAGGAAAATACACTCCCTACTTTTTGTCTTGTTTGTATTGGCGAGGGTTTAAACGGGCTAATTAGATTAGATTCGCCCTCTTGTGACCTCATATGAGAAAAGCTCCTGCCTTAGCTTATTGCTCAGCTCTGCTGCTCTGTGGAGGGGCGTGGCTTAGTGGGAGCTCATTTAAATAGACACTGAAATGCCATATTTGGAGAAGGAGTGAAACTTCAGTCGGAGGGTTATTTTAGCTGGAGCATTAACACACACTTTGAAAAATTTTTGAGACCTATTAAAGGAATAGTAATATATGAAACCTTCAAGGTTTTTAGATTGTGCTTCAACTGCCATTTTACATATAATAACTTGATTCAAAGACTTTTATAGATACAGTACTTTACAGCTTTTAATACTGCTACTTTTTTCACCTCAGTTTGATGTTCTTGTCATGTTTTCCTTTATTCTTCAGTATTATTCATTCCTGGGCCCTCTGCGTTAGTGAAATTTAATTGATTGAATAGTAAACGTCTGGAATAAATGATAAACCGTCATTTATAAAAATTCTTTTATGTGGTTCAGGAATGAGTCTTTTATAGGAATTTTGCCTTACACCACAACAGAGAACTCTACCAAAGGCCTTGAATTCTTATCAGCCTCGTCCTCGTGAGAGAAGACGAGAGTGCGTCGGCTCGGGAAAGAGCTTCGAACGTTCCCCCTGGATTAAGTTAAATGAAATTGGAGATCTGGCTTAATCCTTTCATGAGGCAGGACTCTGCTCTGTTCTTTTGGCTGATATTCCTCCCAGTGAGTCACAGAGTTCATGATGGAGTAATGAAGCTGTCGCTGCACATGTGCAGTCTGTATACATTTCTTCCACGCAAGCATGACTTCTTGTTGTTGCTGTTCTTTTTGCATGTAATATGGGGCGACATGACGAAAAATATTTGAAGGAGTTTTATTAAAACACAATATGTATTATAATATATCAGTTTGTTCAGAAATGTGTGCCAGTAATTACAGTAGTTTAAATATTTTACAACTCTAAAGATTCAGCACAAATTGTAACGTATACATTCTGTTTATAACTCTTGTATGTATTAAAAATAATAATAATAAGATCTCAGGGTAAAGGTACAGCTTGTAAAAGCGTATTGTCTAGCTATTTGAAAGTTAATGTTTAAACTAGGAGAATTGCTTGAAAGGTCTGGATTTGGTAATGTGTAGTGTGGGGAAAAACAGTGTGTAATGCTATAAGAAAATAATCAATAGACATGGAGGTGGTTAATTATTTTCAGCAATTGCAAATTAGTTTATCAGCTTGTAATTCCATTTAACATTGTGCAACATCTGCATGAAGATACTTGTTCAGCATGTGAGCAATGAAATTTTCAAAGATTAATGTATGTGGATCGTCTGCTACCGAAATCCCCATCCCAGCTGTTACTATAGTAACTGCATTAAGAATTAAACTGTATCGTGTGAGCAAGAAGGCGGTCCTAGTGAATATTGACATGGCTTTGCCTATACTCAGTATATCTGCATAGTGGCGAGTTCGATATTGCTTTTTGAGATGTTAAGAATTTAATCGGTTAAAAATGTATTAAGCATTAAGTTTTGTATTGCATGTGGCGGCTAACCACAAATAAATCGGTGTATGGGAGACACTTGATAGTGCCCAAGGGGCAACCTCCAGTTCTAAACAAGAAGTGCTAACATGTGCAAATCATTAAATGCCACTACTTGCTCCAAACGTGAGTCAATCCCCATAGGTTCACATATTAAAATGGACAATTTTACGACAAAAATAAACAAGGTTCAGAAAATGGCTTTGGTCTCCATAGCGAAATATCCCATTCATGACAACTGTAAATGGGTGAATTTCTATTCAACTCGTCAGTAAAAATGATTTTAAGTCATAATTATGCAGAATTAGTAGAGATGGATGCCACACTGACTCAAAAATCAAGTTTTTAAAATGCGTTTTTTAAATGTATTTCTTTGCATTTGAAGTAATGAAATGTTGCCATTCCTCTACAATCCTACAGGTGGCGTGCTCTAAACTATTCACACATTGGCAGGCGACACTGCATCCTGTGTGGTAGGTTTGTTTAGAATTGTAACAAAATCTAAAACGCATAGGGACGTCGTGTCGGGTGATTCTCATCCCTAATAACTGCTGTGGGTGTTTTGAGTGACGGCTGCATTGCAGGTGTCAAACTGTTAGCTGTCTGCTATGCATTACTTTAGCTAACCAGCTAACTGGATATAGTTTAATGTTGCTGTTAAATTTGCAACAAGAATTGTACTAGTTGACACCCGACCATATAAACGGAATGGATGATGGAGTTCAATCAAATGCAAAGTAATGCAATCAAAAATTAATGCCCCCCCTTCCCCTCGCTAGCATTTTAGCTAAACTAGCTAGCTTGTGGTAACTAAAATAGGTAGGCATGTTCCAATCAACAACCAGGCTCCTTTTGTTCCGCCCATTTATGGATTAACCAGTGTTTAGGTGGAGTCAGCTTCTATCAAGATGGTGACGACCAGAGCTTCCACAGCTGAGCTTCAAAATCGCTCTTCCGGTAGCGTTACAGGAAGTTTGTCCCTTATGATTGTGCCGCTAGAACTGTTTACATAAACCTTAAACTGAGGGGGGAAATGTGCACCTGGTTATGGTAACCTGCAACAATTTTATTAATAATAAGTTAATATAGAGTAAGTGGCTGAATTTTTTGTTTATTTTCACTTTGCTAGTCGAAATTGATCCCAAAGAAGCAACACTCGCTTAAGCAGTAGCCTAGCCTTAATCGCCTAGCTCAGTAGCTAGCTCACAGTGATTTGTGCATTCTTGTCGGAGTCACTTGTGGTAAAATACTTCTTCCTTAACATTCATGAAATGGACATGTATTGTTTACCATGTCCACTGGTCTCACTGTCGCTGTGTGACAAGTGAGAGTGATGCACAGTGAAACCTCCCAGTGCAGTTATACTAAAAATAAAGCACTCAAAGCATTCCAAAAACCGTCTCTTTTTCAGTGCTGCAGTTCTAGAACATTAATTCTCATCAATCAGATGTGAGAATTCAACAGTGGTGTGATCTAACAAACACATTATCACAGTATTATACGGGGTGTTATGAGGTGTTTATAACACCACCCTCGCTTAACATTTGATTTCGTTAATTTGTCCTTCAGTTAAAGACTTTTGATACGAGGGCTGTGTACTGAAAGTAATGCAGAAGTATTTATTTATTTTTAGTACCTGACAAAGTAGGTTGTTCAAATTGTATGTGTCGGTAGAATAACTCCTCCTCTATAAACAATACTACTCAACACAATCTCCATGACAAGTGGTGCATTTGTGCCATTGTTAAACCCAACTCTCGAATCCTCTTTGAAAATTCCCTAAAAATCCTAGTCGTTGGTCTCAGGCTACATGGTTCGTCTTCAGTGCTGGTTTCCCCTTCATCCTTCTGTTCGCGCTACTCTTGTCAATGGTGGCATCTCCATAAACATTCTGTAGCACAGTGCGAGACCATCAACTGAGACGAAGGGCAATTTAAAAGACCTATCTGAGGTATTTAAAAAGGTATCCCCACTTTTGCATTACTTTCGGTACAGTGCTGATACTTACAGAATAAAGGGAAAAAGAGCTTTATTCAGAACGCTCCGCCTTCATAAGTGTGCAGGGTTAAATCTATCTGAATTAAACCCTGGCATGTTTATCACCTTCATGCGGTTTGTATAGGCAGATAATAAAAAAAATAAATAATTAATGTTGTCGTTTGTTAAATGATATGCTATGTGACGGTATAGCAAATAAACCAGAAGGATTAAAGTAATAAGTCTGAATGTGCGGTAAGAAAACGTATTGAGCGCCACGAAAACCTCATCCAGTCTGTATCGCTCCCATGTGTTTTTCTCTTCCTTCATCTGTCTTGCCCTTTTTTTTTTTTTCTTTCATTTGTGAAGGAATCCTGTTTTGTATTTTTTAAATTTCTTTCTTTTTTTTTAAATAGCTAGAGGCTCGGCTTGTATTCTGCCTCCTTTTCAAGTTGGTTTGTGTGCGTCTGCATGACTTAGTCACATGATTAAAGTTTTGCTGGTGAAATGCAGTTGCACCATCAGGCTTGTTGTACTGTTGTGAGTGTTGTCTAGCATCGGGGAAACATTGCCACAGTTCCCGAAGAAGCGTTTTTAAACAAATGCTTTTTGCCGTCGTGTCCCAGGAGGCTAATGTGCTGGTTCGTGGCAGGAACATTACATAGAGTCATAGACATGTCATCTCTCTAACCATCTCTCTCTCTCTCTCTCTCTCTCTCACTCTCGCTCCCTGTCTCTCAGTCTGTCTGTACTATTCTATATTTTCCCTGTACTCGCCCTAAGCATCTGAACGAGTTGTAATTCCGCTCACTTCAGTTCCTATCCTTATGAAAGCAAAGCAAATCTCAACTTTTCTGCTTTTACTCACCAGCTTTTGCAGTTCATTTACAGCCAAGAATGGCAAGAAAAATCAGCCTTTGGCAGGCAGGGATCATTGTGTGTGTGTGTGTGTGTATGGGGGAGTGTTAATTCAGTTGGCCGTCGATCGATTTGCTGTGGAAAAAGCCTGCTGACAAATGCTGGCTGGACTCCTGAGTTCAGAGAGAGGATTTTCTCTGATTGGAAGACGCACGTTTATTTTTCCTGTCTTTTCTGCTCAGGGCTGCTCCATCGTCTGAGGCACTTCCTGCACATTACTTCCTTTGTTAAAATCATTTTTCAAAGTCTTTGGAATTTATTTCTACGGTGTCTTGTTATAGCAAGGCATTACCTGATTATTACCTGCTGTACGCAGACGCCCTATAAGAATGACTTCTGGTCCTCCTCTTCCCAAATAACATCTGTTAAATGTTTCCAGATGTGCCGAACGGGGCTGCAAATATTTTCGCAGTCAGCCCAGTGAACATTTTGTGCTGCGTGGACCTGAGCGAAGAAAGCTTACAGCTTTGTGCTGGCAAGTCCTAGCTGAGAGCACAGAGTATTCCCTTTATTTTGTCCTCAGTTGTTTAGCTTATAACAGAAAGGAAATCTAATTTGTCATTTTTCTGTGTCTTTAACTGAGTGACCACAGAAAGGCTGAATTTAGCTTCTTGGAACTGACTGCAATAATATCATGTTTTCTGAGAATGTTCCTCTTGAGCGAAGCTGGCGAATAAGAAGCCTCTGCAATCGTTGTGGTGGCTTTATTGTGTGGCAAGCGAGTGATCTGGTTTAAATGCTGAGCAGCGATGTCTTCAGCATGCACTCCTCCAGGCATCATTTTCAAATGAAATCTGCTCCTTTTATTGACTGCTGAGAGAAAGTAAAGGCCCCATGGGTAAAATGGAGCAGCGGGTAGACAAATCGTTAATTCATTAGATAGGCCATGTTATGTTTATCCAGCGGCCCAATTAACTAAAGCTAAAAAAAATGAGCTAATTGTGTGCACTTAAGCAGACTATGGAAAATAAATGAGGACATGAAACCCTGCGAGAGGCGACTCTCATGTAGATGTAGTCTTTATCTCGGCCTGGTGATGAAGCGTGTCCCATTGGCACCCTCGATACCAAGGCAGAAAGTTTTTGGAGAATATTTCAGTTACGTGCTGTGGAGTTCTCTTATCTAGTATGAAGGAGTTTAGCCAGGATGTTCATATGTGCTCAGTGAAGAGCTGTACGGTTTAAATGTACAGGATGTTCTAGGATTAAAATAATATTTTTGCTCTGTCACGTCTTTGTCATTAGAGAGGCAGTCAAAAATACATTTGAGGATCTTAATATGTGTAGTAATATACACTATATGGCCATGTGGGTTTTTTGTTTTTGTTTTTTTGTTGCAGGCTGGTGATGCAACGTTGAAATGTGTTTTATGAAGCAACCCCAGATCATAACACTTGCTTGTACAGTTGGCACAATGCATGATGGGTACATCACTTCATGTGCTTTCCTTCTTGTCCAGATGCACCCATCACTCTGGAACATGGTCAGGCTGAACTCATCAGACCACATGAACCCTTTCCATTGTTAAAATCCTAATCACATTATGTTCCATAACAAATTAAAGCGTTTTTTTTTTTCTGATTAGTCTCACGAACAAGTGGTTTTCTTATGGCTAGCTGTTTAGTCCCAATTCTTTCAATTTTCATCACATTGTGTGTGAGTATGTGTGTATGAAAACGCTCTTAGTTTCACTATTACACATGGCTGAGGTTTAGTTGGTGATTTTTAACCACTCGACTTCAAGTATTTAAGTGAGCCTCATTCATGATTATATTTTTCCAACCACATTTCACAAAGTTGACGGTTCAGCACTATCCTCCCAGGCTTAAACCATTTGTTAAAATGCTCTTTAACCAGTTCCAGTAATTAAAAACTCTCATTGTTTTCTTTGCTTGATGCAGCGCAATAGTTTGACCGTTATGAATTGGCTTTCTTTTTTGGCCAGGCTGTTAATACATGTCTGTCTATCTAGGAGTTGCATGTTCAAAAAGTACACATGGATGTTCTTGGGAGATAAAGTGATCTTGAATCTGCATCGTGACAAAATGTATGTCAAATGATGATCTGCTTTGGGCATCTACTCGATACAGATAGATCTAACAATCTGTCACACTGCAGGCATTAACAATTGACGACAAGCAAAAAGTCTGCAGTTTTTTTTGGGCTTGCATGTCAAAGTGCACACCCATTTCCTCCCCCAAAGCACTGTTTGAGCTTCAGTAGAATGAAGTGTGAAAACGAGGAAAAAAAGAGTGGAACCTTCGAGATGAGCAAAAGTCACAGTGAAATTAGACTGAGTGAGTGAAGCAAGAACCAGTGCTGGTGTTTTATAGTGTTAACAGCCTACTAATCCTGCATGACTACTGGGCAGAAAAATGCCTGCATTTCCAAAGCTGCAAATGCATTTCTGTTCCTTTTGTTAGGGTGAATATGTTTAAATGTCAGCATATCTGAGCAGCATAAATATATGATGATGTGTTTAAATACCTCATGTATTTGAAGTCCCGAATAAAGGAAGTAAAGAAGCTCAAAAATAATATGGGGAAGTACCACACATGTTGGCAACGCTGTAGTCACACTGTTGAGGGGGATTTCAGTTGAACTCTGTACATAGTTTATAGCGCATAGAGTTCCTTTGCATTTGATGAAACTTCTCTTCTTTATTGTGGGCCAGCTAATATAGTGTCTCTCGTTCTTAGTGTCTCATTTCCCATTTGCATGATATGTTGAGTAAGAAAACCCCATTAGATCGTTCGGATAATTTGAACTTGCATGACAAATGTGTGTAAGCAAGTGAATAAAATTGGCATCTGAGGTGCATCTGAACTTGATTTTAGTATTTTAGAAGTGGGGAAAAAATAGCGTGACATTTCTTTGTACAAGGGTGAGTCAAGTTATCCGTACTCTGGCTTTAGAATTTATTTGAATAAAATTTTGGAAAAGACAAATGCATAATTTTTGACATAATCTTTTTGTTTATATCCATCTAGATAAGTGAACAAGCTTTCTCATTCCCTCATTAAAATGTTTTAGGCTGAGCTGTGAGTTATGAATACACTATCTTCACTTCTCCATCAGAATTGAAATCTTTGTCCTTTGGGGGGGGGGGGGTAACACGTTCACAGCTGTTACTGGGGAGACAGGATCCTTGAACGGCAGGCACTGAATTCGGCCAACAGAGGTCTTAATATAACTAAGTGTGGATCATTTTTGACTCACCCTCATATTTAACATGTAAACGTATTACTCTAACTTGTAAATAGTGGCAAACTGGCCATACTTTCCTAAAATAGTCAAATAATGAAATGGCAAATCAACATGGCTACACACAGGACCATGAATAAAGAACGTAAAGCATTCTACTTTTAAATGGGTTCTGCTATATATGCAATCATTAGCTTTAATCATGTTCGTTAGTTAAATCTAAAGCAGTGACTATACAGTTCGTTATTTTAGAAAGAAATATATATCAATTATCCGAGCATTTTATTAGCAAGTTGCTAACAAACCTGGAAGTTCAATATAAGGTGCTGAGGTCTTTAAGTTTATATCAAGTCCACTTTCTTTGCAAATTCCATTTGCATCAGCTGAGCGATGTGCTACCTGTTCTATTAAGTCAAACTACCTGAATTAATGGAGAAAACGTCCTATGTGGTATGAGCAGTATGAATACGTTCTATCATAATAAATACAAAAAAAAAAGCAATATTTAATATACAAAAGCACTAGACTACAGATCACCAGGGAGCACCCGATACGATATCATGATGCCCAAATACCCATTTAATTTGTATTGTCATTTTGTAAGTATCATTTTATAAAATATCCTGATTCGATACATTCTTTAGATTTTTATTACCATTCTTAGCAAATAATTAGCTGTTTGAACACTTTGGAGCAGGCCTCCTGCAGCACTATAGAGAAATGGCAACGTTTTACCACCTCAAATGAAAGCATACACTGTATGGATAATCGTATTTTCCCCAAACCAGCAATGACGTTGTATCCAAATACTTACGTCGGTCCCCCGTTTGCAGATATAACAGCTTCCACTCTTCTTGGAAGGCTGTGCACAAGATTTTGGAGTGTGTTCATTTGTGGCCATTCATTTTGTTTGATCAGTCGCTAATGTTGGACAAGAAGGCTTCGCTCACAATCTCCATTTCAGTTCATCCCAAACATGTCGATAGGGTTGAAGTCAAGGCTCTGTGCGGGCCAGTCAAGTTCTTCCACACCGAACTGATCGAACCATGCCTTTATAGTGCACTGGGGCGCAGTCATGTTGGAATAGTATAGGGCCTCCCCCAAACTATACTATAAAGTTGGAAGCATAGCATTGATGCAAAGATGCAAATACATTTGTCCATATAGTGTAAATGAATGATTTTTGCGAGTTGTTCTAGACTCCCATCTGGCTTGGAACAGGCAGATCTATCAAAACTTGGAGGCATGGTTATGCAGTTAGCGACTGAATATGTGAATGTTACAGGCCACTAAGAGTAAATTAAACTTCTATCTAACATTTCTGTCATGCAGAGTGCAGAAATGTGTGCAGTTCTGGATCAATAAAGCATCCATCCATTAATCCTTCCATCCCTCTCTACTTTATGGGATATTACATCTGAGTCAGGAAATCATAAATGGCAAGCTTGCTATGTTGAGTTTGCAGTTTAAAGGTGATGTATTACTGTCCTTTTTGAAATGGCCGTGTTCATTTTCCAGCTGAAATACCTCTCAGATCATGTGTTCTAGCAAGCATAGAAATCCCTCTGTTTTACTCTTGTTCCAAACAAACCGTTCCAATGTCTGTAGCTTTAAATGCAAACGAGCTACTGCCCCCCATGCCTCTTCTGTGACCTTTCCATCCTGTGCTTCTGTTGTTACTGTGGTGACGGGGCAGTCTGTCTAAATGCCGGGAAAAAAACAGTAAGAATACGGAAGTGGCTGGAGTTGTAAGCAAGGGTTTCATCTTCACACAGCTGATCCAGAATCGGGCTCAAAAAAAGGAAAGATGTTTTGGAGAAGAAAAATCCTTAGAAAGACAAGAGGGCCCTACACACGCTATAACATCAGCACTTTCAGACATCAGCATGATCATAGCGATGACGATGATGCAATAGCGATGACCTCATCGTGCTGATGTCATAGTGCTTGGGCCTTAAGAAATCTGTTTCAGAGTCGATGTGTGCCGATATGTGGACTCCCACACAAATGAATCATGATGCTTCACTGAATCTATATTTTCCTCCGTCTCTGATAAGAAATATAAAAGTGTTGTTCTCGTCAAACGCATTTAAATTCGCCACAACAGAAGAACAAATTTCACACACGGGTCAAATCATTGTTATTCACAGTGAACAAAAACAAAGCTCTAGCCCTTAAGGTTTCAAATATATGAAGATAAGCAAGGCTAACATCTGTCTCTGTAGAAATGCACTTGTTCCCCAAAGACTGAACTTGCTGTTCAGACTCTGCTGTAGCGAGAAAATCACAATGGCGTAGAGTCAAGCAGTTTAGTTAGTTAATCCTGTGCTTGACTGAGCATTGAGCTGGAGAAAAGTCTACACTGTCATAAGTGGGACAAATCTGACTGGTCAGTCTAAGTACAGACTTCTCACCCGATGGAAAAATAGACCAAAGAAAAGATGTTGTTTTTTTCCCCCATATTTGTCTCACTCTGGAGACCCATGTGAATGTCCAAAATTGTTCACAAAGTGAATTCAGGTGACTATTAGTATATTAATATAATAATATAATAAAATTTATAAAATGAATATTTTATTTATTAGTTATTAATTAATTATTACTTTTATTTATTAGTAAAATTAATATAATTCATAGTAGCATAGTGCTAAGCTGTCAATTTTGTGTAAGACATAAGGTTGGGGGAAAAAAATTAAGAATGAAGATGACTTAAACAGTTGGTTAAATTGCATGGTAAAAATTCAGTAGTAAAAGCCACAGCCATGTTTAGTAAGAACATCAGGATACATGTACAATGTGATGAGAATTAACAGGATTGTGATCAAACCACTTGTTAGTCAGACTAATCATAAAAAAATGCTTTAATTTGTTAGGGAGCATAAAGGTTGGAGTCTGGAGCAATGGAACATGGTCATGTGGTCTGATAAGTTCGGATCGATCCTATTCCAGTCTGATGGGAGCATCAGGGTAAGAAGGAAAGTGCATGTAATGAGCGATGCAACTGCACATTAAGGCAAATATCTAATCGGCCAATCACGTCAGCAACTGAACACATGTAGACATGGTCTAGATGGTCTGCTGAAGTTCAAACCGAGTACGAGAATGAAGAAGAAAAGTGATTTTTAACATGGCATGGTCATTAGTGCCAGGCAGGTATTTCTGAAACTGGGATCTACTGGGATTTTCACACACAGCCATCTCTAGGGTTTACAAGGATTTGGCATGAAAAAGAGAACATATCCAGTTCTCTGGGCGAAATTTTAATTTGCGTACTGATTTTGCAAATTCAGATTCATAATAATGCATTGATGGGACAACTGTTTATGGCTGATGGGGCTAATGCACTAATTTTGCGAACCTTACACCAACATTAAATGTAACTATAAACCCATTACAAGTGGGATTTCCATTAAAACGTTAAGAATTGTAATTATAGGCAAATCCCTGCTGTATAAGAGAAATAAAATGTTGTCAAGATGTATCAAGATGTAACGTTATTAGCCAGTACTTATCAGAACGCGTGGTCACTGATCATCACCGTCACGTTATATTTGAATCCTTACATGATTATATGTTTCGGTCCTGCGAGTTTTGCAGCAGTTACGTTTAATATCCTTGCCTTGCGATGTGTTGGAGCACTGACCTAGCTTTTGTAATTTATCTCTCTGAGACAGAGCAAAGTGTTTTGTGAGGGGGAACTGAAATCTTAAAAGCAGGTCGTCTTGGTGCCTAAGGTGTGTAGTGTGATTGGGTCTCCGACAGACAGAAAAAGTATCAATTTTTTTTCACTTCTCAGCTTTGTTCTCCCCTGTATCAAGGTCTATGGTTGACTTTTAGCTTCGCCTTCTTCTGTTAAAGTCTTTTGATGTCTACTTTCCTTCCCTTCTCTTTAGTCTTAAGACTTGGTTTCTTTTAACTAAATCCTAATAGAAATGGAGCACCGCATCCCCAAGGTCATCTCTGGTTGCGGTGCTGGAAAGTTTACCAATTGTGATGGGTGCAGCATCTGCTTAAGATATGGAGAGCCCTGACTCCGAGACAATTTTGCAGAATATCAGAATGAAGCAGTGGTGGACAAATCGATAGCCCAGGTACTAGAGACAAGCAGATTTTATGTCTTCCTAATTAGTGTTTTCATTCGTAGTTCAGCTCAACGAACAGAAAATGGTCAAAAGAGCCCTACTCCTCGTGTCACTTTTATGAAATCAATTTTCTGATAAGGAAAGTCAGTATAATTTGTAAAATTGCTTGAATATTTAAACATTTTGACTCAAGACAGTCAACATCTGTAGTTATTTTTAAGGTTCTGACAGGTGTCAACGGAATAATGACTAGAATTAGAACTTGAGTACTGCTGACGACCTGAATGACATGAATGGCCAGGTTATGACATTAAAGGAGGTTTTCCTTTCCTGATGTCACACGCATATTCCAGGACTCAGATTGTGAAAGAGTAGTTCTCGGAGCATGGTGAATCATTTTCACACATGACTGGGTGACAACATTGTGTGCTGTAATCAAATGAATATGAACATTATTATATTTTTTTTATTAAAACATTTTCGAAAAATGAAACAAATCCAAAGAAAAACACAGCATTGTACAGTCTGTGCTCCCCAAAGTATAAGCTTTATTGTGGGTGAAGATTAAGTGAAATGAAAAAGTTTTTATTTTATTTGGTGTGTGTGCTGTTATAAGTGGTTTTAGAAGTTATTTTTAATGCTTCAGCAAAGTGGAAAAGATAATGCTAGTAAAAAAAAATCTAAAAGATTCAAAGAACTTTATTAATCCCAGAGGGAAATTGCTCTTTTTTTTTTTTTTTTTTTTTTCCCCCAAAGATAAAAAAAAAAATTACACAGCTATTAGTATAATTTTTATGACTTGTATACTGTTCTCTATACAAATATTGTAATAGCAAGGTCATTATATTTCTAATTCTAGTTTGAGGAATGCAGAATACGTGAATATACATCAGTTCCCTGATATTTATATCTAGATGTTACTTCTTCAAATGTGGCAAATGTGGATGTTACTTCTTCAAATGTGGTAATTTTATTTTAACTCGCCCATTTTCAAGTGATAAATATTAAAAATAGTACAGTAAGGGTGGTTAGACTCTTGGCTGCAGTAAAATCTTTTGAATGGTACAAACCTTTTTTTTTTCCTCTCTAAAGAAGGCCATACGTCCGTGAATGACGATCCCATCTGAGAGGCTCAGAGCCCACTGCATATGTTCCTGTGAACATTCAGCGATCCGCCTGGTCCATGAAAATAGTGGATGTATCTGTCAATTATCTGTTATAGTGGAGTTATCAAACAGGACATTCAAAGGCTGGATCTACTAAAGATAAAGCAGCTTAATTAGTCTTATTTATAGTTTATGTTTTTAAATGGTTTTGTTTTTCATGAACATGCAAATATGTTAGTAGAGAGTTATAAGCCTTGTCCCTTGTTATAACCCCTGCAGGCAGAAGAGCGAGCTTGGCCAGTCCGGGTTAAAGGTCCCTCGAGCCGAGGACATCATGCACCTTGCAGTGGTCGCTTGTGGAAACCGACTGGAGGAAACTCTTACCATGGTTAAATCAGCACTCCTCTTCAGCATCAAGAAGATCAAGTTTCACATCTTTGCAGAGGATGAGCTGACGGAGCAGTTTGAGAAAGAGGTAAGAGTTCTGTTAGAGCTCTGACTGTCACTATGTACTTTCCTTTCCTTATCTTGTGGTTATCTTAAGCTTGTGGTTTATTTTTTATCACATTTTAATCCATATTTGCTTGTTCATATTTAGCAGTACTTGCTTGCACTTGGTTGATGACTTATCTCTGAGATGAATGCTCAAGAATTTATCAGGAAAAGCAGGCCCGAGTCATTTCTCTTGCTGAATCATATACATTTAATTTGACTTCAGGTCTTATCAGAACATCAGCTCCTACCATATTTTCTACTGTGATTCACTCTTTGAATTTTGCATTATCAACCCACACAATGTCCTCCTTGTATACATAACTCTTTTTTTTTTTTTTTTTCGTGAAGGTCACTTTTTTTGGTGGATTTTTTTCTCCGTTCTGCTCTGTTTTGCAACTTGTCTGTAATTCCTCATCTTGTCATTATATACTCACTCACTCACTCATCTTCTATACGGCTTTATCCTGTATTCAGGGTCGCGGGGACCTGGAGCCTCTCCCAGGAGGCTTAAGGCACGAGGCGGGGTACACCCTGGGCAGGGTGCCAATCCATCGCAGGGCATACACACACACACACACACACACATTCACATACTATGGGCAATTTTTTTGGGAATGCCAGTTAGCCTAACCTGCATGTCTTTGGACTGTGGGAGGAAACCGGAGTACCCAGAGGAAACCCACCAAGCAGGAGGAGAACTTGCAAACTCCATGAACACAGAGACGGGAATCGAGCCTGGCCTAGAATCGAACGCAGACCCTGGAGGTGCAAGGCGGCAGTGATAACCACTACACCACCGCGCCGCCGTTATTATATAATTTAATTTTAATAATATGGAATGCTGCTGTTGTTGTGACAATGACCGACAAATAAAACTGAATTGAAATTCCAAATCGTTACCAAGAGGTATCATCCGAACAAAACTGTGGCGATCTGAACATTTACATGTATTCCTATGGAAAAAACTGAATCGACTATATATACTAGTAAACTGGTGACAGGATCATTGACCGCCATAGGGACCATTGGGGGTCAATGATCCTGTAACCAGTTTAGGGAGCAAAGACTAGCCGATCTGGTCTGATCCCACAGAAAATCCAGTGCAGCACAAGTTCCTGAAAGGTAAATGCTGGCTATGATGGAAAGGTATCAGAACACCCAGTGCATCACTCCTGTGTATGGGGCTCAGCAGGTTCAAGGTTGTTGATCTGACCTCCAAATTCCCCAGATTTCAAACCGATCAAGCAACCCGAAATGCTCTGGACAAACAAGTCTCATCCATGGAAGCCCCAGCCCATAAACCACAGCACACAAAGGATCCGCAGCTAACGTACACCTTCCAGACACCACAGCACACCCTCAGAGGTCTTGGAGAGTCATTTTCCAAGGGGTCGGAGCTTCACCGTTGGAACAAGGGGAACCATACACAATATTGGGTTTAATGTTTTGTTTGTTTAATGTTATGGCTGATCAGTTTTATGTGCTTCCACTTCCATTTTTCTGGGGAGCCTTTCCACAGGATTGCTGGAGTGTTGACTAGTTAGTCATTATTTAGTCAGAGTATTAGTGAGATCAGAATCAAAATATTTATTTATGCCGCTCACTTTGTGGCTTCTTAGTTCCAGTGATGGGAAACATAATGCTACAACGTACAAAGATACTGTAACCAATTATGTGCTTCCAACCTCACCGGAACGGTTTGACCATTTGTAGATTTGCCTTAGCAGAGATGGAACAAACAAGTGGAACTGAAAAATTGTTCAGGGCACTGATTGATCAAACACAGTCACACAGATTGATTAATGGCCTAAATCACTTCTCTTCCTTTGTAGAGTTAAAAAGCGTCTGCCAGAGTTTTTCTCCTCTCAGAAGTTCTTTGTTTCTTGGAGATTAATGAGGCAACATCACAGTATGAAACAACAATTTAGGGGGTTTCTGTTTTCCCTCCGGACCTGTCTGACTCATCCTGGTGTCCCGCTTCTGGGTGGAGATCTCGTCACATGGAGGCCCTGTCTGGCCTGCTTGGGATGCGTGTGGTACCTGGGGACAGCTCCACTGGACCATGAATATGGTCTTGGATTTGGCTCATGTAGACAGCAGTTCTCTGATGACTTGTGACTGCAGTCACTCATTAGTTCAGGACTGAAATTTCCATAAACTGTTTTGTACCTGAGCCTTTGAACAAAAGTGGATTCCATATTAACTTGAAAACCTTTTCTGTGAACTTCCAGTATGACTGCTGATCAGTCCCTGCTATCTGTTATCACCCAAATCGGGATGGGTTCCCTGTTTAGTCTGATTTTTCTATAGGTTCCACCCTATATTACCATCTCAGGGAGTTTTTTTTCACACTTTACAAACTCATTTCCCTATTTTAATTTTATTCTGTAATGCTGCTTTTCGACAATGACCATGGTTAAAAGCGCTGTATAAATAAAAGATTTTTTTTTTTTTTATATGTACCCACAATTACTTTTTTTCATCTACACATGCATGTCTCATTTTTAGGGCTTGCACTGTTAATCGAATTTCAGTTTCAATTACAAATTTGGCTTCGAGCAATAATAAAAACAAGATAACTGGGATTTAATGTTTATTGTGTTTATCGTTTTACAATGATTATATCATTTTGTGTTATAAATCCAGTGCTTGCTTTTGCTTAGCAGCAGTGTACGTTTACTCCTCACTGAAATTCCAAACTCACTCTCAACCTTGCTGTGGCATTTAACAAATTTTATCATTTTTTGCTTTCTAACTTTTTTTTGAGTTGCAGTTTATGTTTAAAGTTCAAGAATATCCACTGTTAAGGTTAAGTCCAATAAGTTCACTCACTCACTCCTCATCTATACAGCTTTATCCTGTCGCATTGGGCCTGGAGCCTATCCTAGGAGACTTGAGGCAGAGTCCACCCTAGACGGGGTGCCAATCCATCGCAGGACACACACACACTCACTCATTCATGCATTACAGGCAATTTTGGTTGCTGTCTCTCATGCTCGCTCATTCATTTCACATCAACCTTAAATGAGAAATGTCTAGGTTTATTAAATTGTTATGATGTCAAGTCCCTGCTTCTGAACCTCCAGAGAGTCTCATGCATAGTTATTCTGTGTAATCGAAAACCGACACATACACGCTGCCCCCTTTTACTCTAATCCTGCGTTCGGATTTGTTGCCGAATTATAATAACCTGCTGAAGACTGTTCATGGATCCAAATGCATAACAACGTAGCTTGTACAACCCCTAGTGTGTTAATATATTCAAGCCAGTCAGACACGGACGTCCCAGCTTGTACTCAGCACCACTTCAGCGTGGCTGTTCAAAAGGGTCGCGATGGAAACGGATGGAAAAAGCCTTTGAGTCATTTGTGCTTTGATCCTTTACACACATCAATGACACAACTTCTGGCTTTTGGCATTGTGATCTCTCCCTGCGGAACAAACTGTTTCATAGTGATGTGGACTCGGCGTGCAACACAGCAGAAAATGATCACGTCCACATGTAGCACAGGGCAGCTTTTAGAGGATAGTTCTACAGACTTTTTTATTTTTTATAAGGAAAGCAGAATGCAGGCAGCAAAAAGCTATAAAAGAAAGAATAAAGAGGAAAGAAGATAATTAATTAATGTGAATAATTCTGTCTTTAATGACTTTTGTTTCAGTTAAAACGGCCAAAATATTCATCGTTCTTCATATATTGGCCAGAACAATAATAAATTATTTGATATGAATTAGTTAGTTATACTTCTGTAAAAATTCATGCACACCTTACCATGACACATACATGTGCTTTGTGAATATCCCATTTCAGATCGAGTTCCTCTTTTCCGTTATAACAGCCTTCCATATTCAGGAAAGGCTTTAAACTAGTCTTGGAGTGTGGCTGTAGGGTTTTGCTCATTGTTAGGTTTTAGAGGATTGTTTTACGTTTTAAGATGAATTCAAAGGAGAAGAATTATTGTTTAATGTCTCTCGATACGCTTACCGGCTGGGCCCCGATCTGAAAAAATGTTTTTGATCTGAAAAAATTATTTCTGAATATGTATGTATTAGAAGTGTATTAGAATTTGTTTTTCAAATACATTTAACCTGTAATTTAGTGGCAGAATACAAACACAGGGTGCCTAAGACTTTTGCTCAGTACTATATGTCTTGTGCATTGTCATAACCCAACATATTTCATGACATACCTTTAAACACATCAGTGCAGTGCAATCTAACATATTCCAAAGCTAAACCATAATCATAGTTGTGATTGGAGGATTGTAAGTTAATAAGGATTAATAAAATAGATATTCTTGACTTCATATTTGGGATTATGCTTTGCTTGTCCTAAAGGAGTGTTGGCAGAGTTGTCTGATTGTTTGGGGTGACTTGTTGAACAGAGAGCATTCCTGACCACATAAATTTTCTGTCTCAGCTGAGCCGCTGGCCACGGCCGCTTTCCTTCAAGCTCCAGTACAAGCTTTACCCAATCACTTTTTCCGTGGGGAATGCTGAGGAATGGAAAAAACTCTTCAAGCCATGTGCTGCCCAGAGACTCTTCCTTCCAGTAAGGGCTCACCTTCTTTTTTCCCCCCACTAATCTGTTCACAAATCTCTATCTAATTTAATAACTTTATCTTAACTTTTCTGAACCTCAGGTCATCCTGAAAGACGTAGACTTGTTGCTGTATGTAGACACCGATGTCCTTTTTCTCCGGCCAATGGATGACATCTGGAAATTCCTGAAAGCCTTCAACAGCACTCAGCTGGCAGCCATGGCCCCTGAGCATGAGATCCCTAAAATAGGATGGTATAGTCGTTTTGCAAGGCACCCTTTCTACGGCATTACAGGAGTCAACTCTGGGGTCATGCTGATGAACCTCACACGCATTCGCAGCACTCTGTTTAAGGTGAGAAGTAATGTGGTTTCTCAATACTGATGTAAAGATGAACAAAGTATTTAATTTGATTTAATTTGCTGTTGGTTGTTGTTTTTAATTTTTTTCTTAAGACGAGGTGGTATCAAAACATTTCAAGACTAGTTTTGCAGCAAAAGGCTGCACTCACTGTCACAGGGAGCACCAAGCTTCATAAGTCAGTGTGCCAAAAGACATGTGGACATCTGGAGCTGTCCTATTTCGCCATATGGCGAAAACAACCACATCTGGGACACATTAATCTTGAAAGTTTTAATACGCCCTCGTAGTTCATTTGAGCTTTGAACAGTTGTGTGAAGTACGTTGTGTCTAGTCTGTTATCGGAAGCATATGAGCTAAACACTTATTTGGGAGTGCAAGTAATCCGGGAATATTTTTTTTTTAGCTTTCATAGAAAAAAGACAAAAGACACTAATTGTGCCTAAATGCTATTTCTAAATGCTACTTTTCTTCCATTTAACTCCTTAAGTCCATGATGTTTTATTTTAGGCTACCACAGGCATAACCACCACCTTAGAGCCCTGACCCACTGATGACTTCTCATTTCTTAAGATGAAATGTTAGATGATCATTATTTTTATCTGTCTTCACTGAATTTTACAGCCCTCTCAGAGGAGTAGTATGTCAGTGAAGATAAATGGAAAGTATAAAAGCTTGCCATCTTTTGCCTCCTCTCCATACCCTACATTTATCTAATTTATGTGACTCTTCAGACTGCTGGCAGGGACCATGTTTCTAAGATCAAAGACGGCCAATTGTCTTTATTAGACAGAAAATATTTAATGTGCGGAATGAGGCAATATCCTAGAGATTTCTGAGGTCAAAACAAAAAAACCGAGATGATCGAGCCTTTACCGAGCCCCTTGCTGCTCCAGGATTGCGGAACAGTTTACCTTTGAGTATAATAGCAGCTTTTAATTTGGAACCTTAGAAAGTCTCTGTTAAAAACTAATTTCTTCTCTTTGGTTTTCAATTAATGATTCTTAACTTTTGTGGTTTGATTTTTTTTTTAATTAACATAATTGGGGGGGGGGGGGGGTATGCACTTTAAGTTTGATTTATTTTAAGTCAATTGTCCGGGTCCAAGCACTATCACATCACATAGTGTGTGACGGGCTCTCTTGTTTTAGTATTTCTTTTTTTTTTTTTTTAACTGTTAGTCACAAAATAAAAAAGGCTTCAGTTTGCTAGAAAGCATAAAGATTGGACTTCGGAGCAATTAAAAAGGGCATGTGGTCTGATGTTTCCTGACTGATCCTATTCCAAAGTGATGTGTGTATCAGGATAAGAAGGGAAGCACATGAGGTGATGCACTCATGATGCATATTGCCCACTGTACGAGCCTCTGGAGGCAGCGATATGATCTGGGGTTGCTCTAGTTGGTCAGGTTGAGGCTCAGCATTGAAATGAAGTCAGCTGATGACCTGAATTTACTGAATGATCAGGTTATCACATCAATGCATTTTTTTCCTTTGGTGGCTTGGCCATATTCCATTGTCATGAGTTTGACTTGAACAGGAATTCAAGACACATTCTTTCATCTTCTAAATCCTGATTCAGATAAGTGTTTTTTCCCCTCAGCCAGGGGTCAAGTATCAATTTTTAAACATGTATGATGGCGGTGAAATTTTATAACACCTTGCAGACATCCAATGCAGGTCGTTTTCTTTAAAACCTGACCGAGGCTTTAGTGCTTACTTGTCCGTCACCTGCGTCATGAAGCCCTTTATACAGCGTCGCTCAGAGGCAACAGAGATGTATGTGAAAGTGGGTGCTTGCAGTATTCTTTCAAACTTGCACAAATCCATGAGAGCCATAAATAAAAAATATTCTCTATTGACAGATGTCTGAAAGTAAGCTACTAGACTCATTGTTGAGGAAAATAACCTGCCAATCTCGGTTTTATAGAACAGCATGATCGCTGGCGGCCTGTCATGGGAGGACTTGCTTAATCCACTCTACCAGAAATACAAGAATCACATCACATGGGGGGATCAAGATCTCCTCAACATTATTTTCCACTACAATCCAGGTACGTTTTTCTGATTTGAAGGTGTGGATATAGTTAAGGATTTTAGGACTAAACATCAGCTTCTTTTCAATCAACAGTTCCTTAGCTCAGTTATAACTTGCCAATGGTTATAATTATCTCTCTCTCTCTCTCTCTCTCTCTCTCTATATATATATATATATATATATATATATATATATTAGATAGATAGATAGATAGATAGATAGATATATTCTTATAGACTTTTATTATTATTGAACACACCCATAGGCCATGTTTTATAGACCAGATGGTTTCCTCGTCCTCATCATCACTTGTCAGAAAATCAATAGTTACAAGAGTATAACACCAGACAGTTGCTTAAGCCACCGTGTGTAAGAAGGTAAACACTTGACTACTCTGGAGTGACTGTGACAAACTCCAAGCAAGGTGTTGGGATTAAGTGCTTGTGTTAGTGAAGGGAGACTTGGCACAGCTTGTGTTTGTCTGTCAGTGAGATGGAGCACAGCCAAATATAGCAGCACAGAAAAGAGCCATTCAGATGTGTGAAACGAATGTGTGAAACAAGCTTGTTAAACTCCGGGAGGCAAAAAAAAAAAAAAAAAAAAAAAACACGTGTGTAGACTTTTTGACATTTGTCTTTGTGACTGCTGTAATTCCATAAGGCACTGCTTTTGTTTCCATAAATTGATCTCTCTGCATATATAAAATCACACACACAATTGAGGGTATCCGTGGCTCCGCCCACGTGCAGATAATGATGTTCACGTGCTACCATTACCTCGGAAAGGAGCGTGCAGGCAACTTGCTGCCACTCCTTGCGCTGCCTAATGTTACAGCACAGTACGACTAGGGTTGGGTACTGAACCCATAAAACCGGTATATACAATAACCCAATCAGATTTCAGTGCCTCGCTTCAGTTCCACTTAAATGCCTAAGCGATCGATTGACATATTTGTTCTCTGAAACGGATGTAAGAAGCATCATCACCCTCACCGCACGTGAAAAAGAATTTCCAGACTGAGAAAATGCACGCAATCCAGAAAGTTCGAATAATACAAATCCACCTAATCTTTGTAGTGACGCTTCACATTGTCTTCTCATTCGCATGAATGCGGCACGCAGTAATTACACTTGCTCTGCCTGCAGCAGGTAGCGTTCAATTGAAACGCCTAAAGCTAAACATTCTAATGTGTGGCTGTATTTCACAACAAAGGATTCTGACACAGAGACATGTGACAGATGTCTTCTTTTCAATTGCGCGTGACGGGGGAAAGACGTCAAACCTAATGCAACATTTGAGATTTGCAGACAGCTTGCGGACATCAGCTGGCAGTGTGTGCGTCTCTGGTCCCAGTCACACCAGGTATATACTGTATATATTGTGTGTGTGTGTGTGTGTGTGTGTGCAGAGATCAATTTATTTTCAGTTTAGACTGTTCCAGAATGTTGTAACTTATATTAAATCAATATTAATATTGTTAATACCTGATCAGTATTGTCTCACTGCTACTGATATTCAAGTACAACATTTAGCTTGGCCGACAGCTCATACCACTGCCATGTTATTATTCCTGGCATGTATGCTTTCCCAAGATAACACACTTAATTAAAGCTAGCAGCATAATGAGATGTAGAATTAATTCATGCTTGACACGAGCAGTCCTGAGATGTACGTAATGAAAGTTTTTCGAAAGTGCAAAAACAGAAGTGATTTCAGTAAGTGAAACAATAATTTTAGGTGAGAATAAACAAACAAAAAAAAACCTGATTTCAACATGTAGTTGTTTCTTAAATAAAAAAAAAAAGCTGGTAGGGAAAAATAAGTAAACCCTATAAAAGTTTTCAGAGTTTATCACAGTCTCTCACCTCACGTTGAAGAAATATTTATCCCACTTTTCTTTACGACATTGCATCAGTTCATTGCCATTTGCACAGTCATAAGTCCCGGTTTGACTTGAACATCCCTTGTAATAGGATTACACATCATTCACCATATAGTGATGTTGAATGTTGAAATGTTCCCTAGGGCACACACAACAAAGTTATATAAGAACTATATTTGTTAAACTATATTCAGAGGTCTGAGGTGTTATAGGAGTATAAATATGCCTCTTTAATCTTATCTGCAATGAGACGGTGTGGCTGCAGGCTTTAATTCCATCCAAATAGGAGCCAGATCTAATACTCGTTTGAAGAACAAGAACAAGAACAACAGGTTAAGCAGGTAGAGAGAATCCTGCAGCAGCACCGGCTCATTGCAGTTGAGATTGAAGACGCCTGGTGGGTAGATGCATATGTCCCACATGTGACGATCAGAACTCCATCTTAAATAGTACTTAATAATGTACATGCACTAGGACTGGCACAGTTTTGCCATGGTAAGAGATTTTAGGTGTGTTTTTGTATTATTTAGGTTTTTTTTGTTTCGCATAAAACAATCTGGGTAAAGTAACACAGCATGTAATTGGTTTTGAAGTATTATGAACTGATTTGTGTATTGTGCATTCGGATTCAGTTTGGCTAACCAGAGACACAATTGAATAGAGCTGGTTAAAATCTAATCAGGACACAATCCAGGAGCCAAACGCATGAAATGATCATGGTGTATCATCGTGAATAAAGCACAGTCAGAACTGGCCGATATGATGATATACTGTTAACCCTTTGAGTCTAATAGTAAGCAGGATTATAAATGTGATGTTATTTAACAAAAAGAAAAAAACATGTAATTTTTGATAAGCTGATTTTTTTATTTTTTTTTTTTTTGGGTAAAGGGATGTTTAACATTTATCTCCAGCATAAGTGCATTGTGTTCGTCAGAGAAAAAGTCGTTCCATCATGTTTGTTTAGCTTATAAAGCTTGTGTAGAGAGATTTGCATAATCTAAGACAAAAGTTTATTGTTAATTATTATTATATATATATAATTTATTAATCATTGTTGATGGGGGGAGTGTGTTGCTAGGAGACATTGATTTAACATTCATTTTAAAAAGTCTCTTTTGTAAGCACTCTTGTCTTGGTACTCCTAGACATGCCGACATGCTGTACGGTGTACATAATTAACATCACAGTGGGTTATTTCTTACATCATACATTATACCCTAATACTAATACCCTAATACTAATATGTTTTTTCTGAGATTTTTACAGATGATGTTTGTCTTCCTTGTCTTTGACTGGGTACTAAATGTTGTTCCTTTTTTTTATGTCATTTAACAATATACTTGTATGAAATAAAAGTAGCACATGGTTTTCATAGAAATCTGTCACAAAGGTCTTTTAGCATCCGGGGCTTTTTTGAAATTCTTGACACAAAATTCACCCTATTCTAATATGGCATAATGGTATTGGTATGTCCCCTTTAAATGTGCCCACTGTGCCCATTATCTTTCTGATGCACCACAGTTGCTTGGACCGAATCATCATTGCTTGCAACTATATTTCACAGTATTCTTATATGAATTAAAAGTAGGCCATGTTTTTACATAGAAACTAGTTTTTTTTTTTTTCCCCAACACTTTTTTAATAGTGTTTATATCATGAACAAATGTGTTTGCCTCTACAGAATGCCTGTATACATTTCCATGCCAGTGGAACTACAGGCCCGATCACTGCATGTACGGCAGCAACTGCAAGGGGGCCGAGGAGGAGGGTGTGTCTATTCTCCATGGCAACCGTGGCGTTTACCATGACGACAAGCAGCCAGCTTTTAAAGTGGTGTATGATTCTATACGCGATGTGAGTCATTCCTGTACATGCATTCATATCAAAAGAAGTATGTGGGTGACCTTATAGTATTTCCCTATATAATTTTCCATTTCTATTCCATTTTCCTTGTGCTAACATCCTGATTGAGCTGAATGTGCATGATGGGTACTTAATCAGCTCAGTCAGGTGTAAAGTGAGGAAAATGTCAAACAAACATGTAATAGTAATAGTGGATGTAATCATGCCGATACAGGTCAAGAGTTTCAGTTCATTTTTGCAGCAAATAATCTCCTGCCCTTTTAGCAATCTTAAGCTGGATATTTTTGGAAAGCCTGCGCTTACTGTAGCCTCAGATTCCTGTTCCTGCCTGACAAGAGAAGACTTTGATGTGGTCTTGTTCTGTTCAATAGAATTGAATTGAATTTTATTTGTGTAGTGCTCATTTTTTCAAAGCAGTTTTACAGAATCAAAAAATTAGGGATATCAATTAGGGGGAAATATAAGGTGGAAAAGGTGGAAATTATAATTGTCGGTTTGTCCCTGATGTGCAAGCCGAGAGCAAGGGTGGCAGAGGAATACACTCTGAGATGACAATAGTAAGAATCCTTGAGAGATCAGTATGATTTTATGCATTGCACTGCTGCCGCAAGGTTGGCTAATAGGATGTATGGGTTCCTAATAAAAATGACCAGGGAGGGGGTGTGGCTTTTTTTTACATTTCCATAAATTTAACCTCTCTTATTACGCCTTGTTTTTCAGTATCCTGTTGGGGAAAACCTGTTCCAGTCCTTGTTTTATCCTCTCCAGACCAAATTCCTGGACACGGTTAACACATTATGTGGCAGAGTCCCTCAGGTGTTCCTGAAGCAGATCGAGAAGACCATGAAGATTGCGTTCGAGCAAAAAGTGATCCGCCACGCACGTCCGCTACGCAGACAGCGTCGCTGAACTGCAACAGATGCAGTTTATAAACGACAAGGGGAAGAGCTGATTCTCCAAAACCAGTGGTGTTTTTTTAACTGGAACATGTGCAATACCAAGAACTCGGTGTGGTTTCCTGAAGAATGTTCTGTCTGGATGATGGAAAGGATGATGCAGAGCTTCTTGGATAGACTGGGTTTTAAGCAGAGGTTATTATGGAATAAATGGCAGCTTGATGAGAGGGAGTGCTCTCCAAAGAACTGAACCACTTAAGTGTGAGAGGTTATAAGATTAATACCTAAAAGGTATTGGGTATATGTTGAATGAATTTGGCAGGATATGTTTGAGAGAAGTTGGTATAAGTGATGTTAAAATGTCATCTTTTTTTCTCCTACCCAGTGTAACAGAGCGACAGATTGCACGCACACACACATTATATTATTAGTTTGACTCTCGTTGCAAGGAATATTAAGATAACTGCACAGACACAAAGACATGATGATGAAAATGCAACTAGGGACCAGACCGCGAGCCAGACAGAGTCAAGAGCAGGGTGGTGTAGCACTTGAATGTGCAATGTTCCTATTCAGAGATGATGTTTTAGAAGAAAGCAAATGCCAGTCATTGTTGCCTTCGGGCAGCGTTGCAGAACTGAGTGACTTTATTGCCTGATAATGGACTCCTTTTATTCATTTTAGTAGTCAGCTCATGTCTGGCTTCCTTTCAGCTAAAATCCTGGTTTGCATACTGTAAATGCTTATGTCTACAAGAGAGCCCTGGTCATAATAATGTGAAATCTGTGTACATTCCTACATATGATCTTAATAAGGTACAGACAAAGCATAAAGATTTCCATCTTTCCAACATGATAAAATTATATTCTGATAGAAACCGCTAAAAGCACAATATCGTTTTTTTTTTAAACTTCATTATTGTTTTTTTGTGAAATTCATGCTTCTAAAACTGGATACAGCACAAATTTGATCTCTTATAGGCTTCTACGAGGCATAAAATATGGCAGCGAAATTGCTTTTGGAAACTAATATACTGCTAATGCAGGAACAATATTCCGAGACATTTGTGCTATTATTTCCATCTTGTGGCAAGAACCGATAAAGAACAGAAACGGTCTTATAACACACTCAGGACCATTTTTATACTCCATGCCCCTTTCAAGGTTGTGCAATGTTCTGCACAGACTCGCTGATCATTAATCTTCATTCCCCTGAAGTGTGTTGCATATATAATACGTGGATTATTGTGTATGTGTCACATGTCTTCAAGTCAAGATCCTACCACCTCCTGATCAGGCAAGGAAACAAAACTAATGAGATCAAGCTAATGGGAAAATAATTATTTCCTATTTTGTCAAATTTAAGGAGTACATTACATTACGCAATCCTAATTCAAACAATAACATGAGGTAGTGAGGCTGAGCTGGTTTTAAGCTAGTAGTTGCCTGATGGAGGAAAATTCAAAAGAAAATTGATTAATTCATCTTTATAATAATTAACACGGTATCTTCAATGTCATCGTGTTTTTTTTTTTTTTTTTGTTCTATATTCTTCTATTTAAAAGTTTACTGATCCACTGATACCATCCACTGATATTGGTGTAGTAGGATTTATTCTACATTTGGCTTGCCTCCTTATTACACTTACATATTTGTCTTCTGCTAGCAACAAGCTAGCTAGCTAACTCAAATAAGCAATTGAATACACTGATCATCCATTACATTACCACAATTGGCAGGTGAATTGAATAATATTATCAATTATATACCAGTAAACTCTTGACAGGATCATGGCCACCCAAGTCTCATCTATGCCTGTGGCCAACCTGTCTGGATTGAGCTCGCAGAAAAAGTTTGATGATGGAAAGGTATCAGAACACCTAGTGCACCTTGGGCCTTCAAGGTTGTTGATCCAGGCTCTAAATTCCCAAGATCTCAATCCGATCGAGCACACATAGGATGTGCCGGATAAACAAGTCCGATACATTGAAGCCCCACCCTGACACCACTGTACACCTTCAGAAGTCTTGTGGAGTCATGCCTTTAGGCAGTTTTAATGTTATGGCTGAGCCACAGCAAATGTATACAGCATAACTCCGAGGTTTGAAGTACTACTCTATTACGAGTTAACGAGTATGAATTTTTAAATTGAGAGCTGCCTAAAACGAGATGAAATGCTAGAATATCGTGTGTGATGGGGGGGGGGGGGA
>JAQMYJ010000037.1:24798905-24812389 GCA_030014305.1 Clarias laeviceps
ATTCCCCCCCAAAAAAAGTTTTTTATCCAGAACATCACAGTGGTGCCCTTGACAAAAGTCAGGAAGTCTTTGGCCAAGATTTTGGCTATGTTATTTGACAGTGTGTTCAGAACAATCTGGTCAGCGTCTCTGTTTTCATCTTAATGTTTCTCCATGAATCGATTTACTCAAAAAACAATAGCTCACGACATAAAATCTGTTTGGCACCATGTCTGGACTACTGATTAGTCCAGTTCTGCTTATTATATTGAGCTCTCATCTGATCACAAGATTAAAACCAGCACCTGCCTCAAATTGTCTTAATTCGTGCTGCCAAAACAGCTTTGACACATCAAGGTATGGACTCCACAAAACCTCTGAAGGTGTGTTGTGGTCTCTGGCACCAAGACATGAACAGCAGATCCCAATTGACAGTGTCGGGATGCATTATTCTGATGAAAGAGAATACTTCGGTCATGAAGAGGTGTACTTGGTCTGCAGCAGTGTTAATGTAATTGGTACATGTTAAAGTAACATCCACATGAAGGCCAGGGCTCAAGGTTTCCAAGCAGAACATTTGTCAGAGCATCATATTGCTACGGCTGGCTTGCTATTTTCGCTTATTGCCATCTGGTGCTACTGCTTCCCCAGGATAGCAAAACAGACACCCCCGGCCATCCAATTGGGTTAAAGGAAAACATGATTCATCAGACCAGGCCACCTTTTCCACTTCTTTATTATCCACTTCTAAAAAGGGTTCAGCATGGACACCCTGACCATTCTACAGTTAACAGCCCCTTATAAATATGTTCTGGCATCTTTCAGTCACAACCGATGTTAACCTTTTTTTTAATCAGTTTGTGCTATGTAGCTCTTCTATGGTTTCATACCATTCGAATTAGCTGTTGCTCCCCTTGCGCATCATCGAGTCTTGGGCACCCATAACCCTGCTTTCAGTTCACTGAACCACTTTTGGCAGGTACTAACCACTGCAACCCAGGAACATCCCGCATGACTTGCCATCTTGGAAGTATTTTAACTATCATAATTTCACCCTTGCCAAATTCACTCAGATCCTTGCCTGTTTTCAAGTTTACACCACTTGACAGGTGGCACTACAACGAGATAATATTCACATCACCTGTCAGTGTTTTCAATGTTATGGTGTTTGTAAAAATGAATTATATTTTTTAACTGTAGAAGCTCTAATAAGCATTTTTTTTAAATTATTATTAATCCTCCAGTCTTATGGTAGTGGTGATGTTTTTTTGTTTAGTTTTTGACTTGCTTTTACATTAGGCTAAAAAAAATAAAACGTGTGCAAGACTTTTCAAATTTCACATTGGATGTCTTTTTAATAGATTTTATGTCCATGTCATTCCTGAGTCACTCCCATTTTCAATGCATTTTTCTTGAACCCGACTTTCCTTCCCTCTAAGCCTGTAACCCCCCCACAAACATAGTTTTAAATCACCCATGTCAAAATGTAGATAATCAAAAAGATGTCATCCTATTTGCTGATTCTGCATTCTCTTCTGTTCATGAATGAGCCTTCATCATGATTTTCCAAGAAATTGTACTAGGTCTTGACCTGATTGTTTTTGTATTTCTCGTATTTTAACTCAACATTTTTTCTTATTAATCTTTTGAATTCTTGCTTTAAAGTGCAGGTATGAAGGGGGTTATGGAGAAGTGTAGCTCAGACTTACCATTGTGAAAGTGCACTATTAACAGATTGAAGATTAATTGTATGGATGGAAGGAGACTGTTATAAATTGATTGGTTAACTATATAAAAAAAATTAAAATGTGTATGTATTTGATGTGGCACTTTTTTCATGGCCCAGACTTTTACTTATAGGCACCGCCCCCTATTGGTGACCAGACAGATTGTTTTTGCTCGTGATTGGCACTGCACAAAGGCAGAGCTCCCAGTCAACAATTCAGCTCCACAACATGCTCGCTTTTCATTCTCGTGTGTGTGTGTGTTGTCACTGTCCTGCATAGATAATGGTTAAATATTTTCTCTTTTTTTTTTCTTTTTTTTTTGGACTGAGGAAAGATATTTCTTTATATGGGAAATTTGACCGCACACATGCCTAGTAATTCCTTATATTCTTTCCTAGGATTCCATTCACTATCCAACGCTTGTGCGAGCTCCTCACAGATCCCAAGAGGAACTACACAGGAACAGAGAAATTTCTCAGAGGGGTTGAGAAGGTAAGAACACCTTTCTGTACATCCACACACTTAAATCTGTTTGTCTGTGTCATGTAAAGTTACTACTGAAGCACTAATATTTTAGAACAAGCTATGAGTTGCATTAGTTGCTGCTATTAAAATGAATCAAAACCATTTGACCAATCAGGCTTAAAAAATTACTGGTTGTGTAAATTGTTGCTTGATAGACCCCTTGTTCATGTTAGTCTTTTTTTCAGTGTGGAGTCTAGGCACTACTTGACCTAAATTCAGCGTTGCCCGACAGCTTTAACATGTAAAACTTGTCATTTCTAATTATAAAGCATGCACAATTCCTGATATTTAGAGCATATATTATCAGAAAGGTGAACAGAACCCAAAGAACTCGCACTCTAAGGAGAAAGAGGTCTGTCAGTCTCGAAGTTTACCACTAGTTATTTTTGCTAAAATTGTTTGACATGTGAATATTGTTTGCTGTATAGAATGTGCAGGAACATGTAAAAATTGTTTGCTGTATAGAATGTTTTGACTATGACTTGTAGAATTGCACCATGGTGTTTTTACACTTATTTTTTTTCCCCCTTCCAGAATGTAATGGTTGTCAGCTGTGTGTATCCCACCTCTGAGTAAGTACTATTGATTTATGTCAACTCATTTTATTAGCTCTGCTCATGTACAGTAGAGATTGATAATTTATGGCAATTGTTACATTCTCAGGAAAAATGGATGTAGTGGTGTTAACAGAATGAATGGAGTCATGTTGCCAGGTAGCACGTCCATATTCACAGAAAGGTAAATTAGGTTATCGTTATGGATCCATATATTATTCTACCAATAGAAATATGGCTACTGCTGTTACATCATTTTGCTTAAATCCACTTTCTCTCACAACCTATTCCTCAGGAAAGTGAATGGGCCCGGAACACCCCGGCCGATAAACAGACTGAAAATTTCCCCATCTAGCTCACTGGCCACAAACGGTCTGCTGGACAGCACTGAAAACAAAGACTCAAACACAACTGTGGGCCACAGCAAACCTGTTGGGTATACTTCACCTACTCTGACCTCTTATTAGTCATATTTGTTTAAAGAACAATAGTCAGCTTGTTAATAGTCAGCTTGTTTTAGCTTTAGCCTATAGGCTTCAAGGTGCATAAGATGAGTAACACACACAAAGTCTTATGTTCTTTTCTATTTTGAAATTAAGACACTTAATGGGTGTAAGTGACACTTTGGGTGAAATTGAGAAATAGGCAGAACTGTGTGTTTACATTTCATTAATTCAGTACTAAATACTGATTTACAAACATTGGTATTCCAGAAAAAATATTGTGCAGCATATCGTTTAAGACCTCTTTTCAGACAAAAATAAGCTTCTGGATTTTGCGTGCATGGAAAAAGAAAAAAAAACTAGGTGTAACAAAGTCCTCAGAAGGACTGCGGCTGGTTCTGCTGGATGTTGAGTAAAACTAAACAGCTAATTTTATTCTAAAACTGCACACATTGTGCCCGAGACTATATATAAGCAAAGGGTCATCACGTTTTTGTCTTTGTTTTAATAATTACTGTTGACTGCTATTTATGTTAAATTGAAGTTCCTTATGAAGTCTCTTTACTGCCAGAAGGACACATTAATTCTTTTTTTTTTAGGCCACTTGTTAAGGCTCTGGGATGCTGATAAGAATGTCAAGGGTTTAAGCTCCAGCACCATCAAGTTGCCACTTTTGAGCCCTTGAGCAAGGCCCTTAACCCTATATGCTCCAGGGGAGCTGTAGCCTGGCTGACCCTGTGCCCGGCCCCGACGGTCCTAACTGCGATATGGAAATTGTTATAAAAAATCTAAATTACTTGTTTCATTAAATAATTTGTTTTGAACAATAAGAACATATGGAAGATAGTTTTGCATGATTTAACCACTTATTGCACTCACTAAAGTAAGCAGAGCAGTATGTGGGACATGACAAAATCACATACACCCAATCAACGAAAATGGTATAAAATAAGGGGAAACACATTTTAATAGATTTATAATTGTGTTGGTTTTGTTTGGTTCTGATTTTCAATTTGACCTCAGAATTTAATTAGTTTGCAATGTTTATGATAACTGGATGGTTATGATGAGGATACCAAAGGCACTTTATATTGATATTGACTCAACTACTCCAGAATTCAGTATTAGTGTTGAGTATTAGTGGTAGGCTAAACTCAACCTGTCTTTTACGTGAAAGCTAATGCTTTAGCTAGCTAGCAGATAGCAACCAGTAACATGTTATATTTTGTCACATGCAGCTTTAGTTACTGTTTAGCTGCAAGTGTGCGATCACAGAGTAGGGACAGACAGCCACACACAGTATATGTGATTGGGGACAGGATATGGAAACTGCAGTTGACCATGTTCAAGAGAAATAAATTTTGATTAGTTCTGTTAAAATGTGAAATGTGACAAATTAAACATTGTACTGGCTGTTTAATATTGTTCTGTAGCTTACTTTCAGCAGGCAATGGCAAAATGTAATGTAGTTGTTCATAAGTAGTCTTTGTAAGATAATAAACCTGATGTTCAGTATAATTTAGTTAATGGTTTTTGTTATTGTTGTGAAGATGGTAATCTATATTTAATCATATCTGGTCAAATAGTGGCTGAATTAACATTTTTCAGAATTCATTCAGTGGACTTTCAGAAGTTTTTATCGGAGGCCTCTCAAATCATAAATTCTTTGCATATAGTGTCATTAAAGACTGACCTCACTGGAAAAAATCTGAGTAAAACTAAAAGGTTTTTGTTTTGGCCTGCCTGTAAGGTTGGTCAAATGACTCCCCACTCACTACAGTTTGGAAGATGGGTATCGAGGTTCTAGAATTTTGTCACTTACATTTACTTTAAAGGTGTGTGTGTGTGTGTGTTTCAGTGATGTGTCAGGTCTTGGGTCACCCTTGAATAGCTGCATAAAGAACAAGCATGCAGGAGAGGAAGAAGACTTGGAGGAAGAGCAACAGGAGGTTAAGAAGCTCAAGTTCAGTGAGGAAGCAGGTGAGGATGACGAGGAAGAAGACACTGAAGTTGAATCCGATGACAAGACCGTTCAATCTGAGGGGATGTCCGATGTGTCAGAAAGCGCTGAGTCACCATCATCTATGATGGAGGAGAAACATGAAGGGCACGAGGAAGAGGGGGAGGATGCCATTTCAACGGCAACTTGTGAGGACCAAGGTAATGCCAAAATGTTTCTGTAGAAGTAGACCATGTTTTTTTGCTTTATCCTAGTCTATTAATAGTCAATTAATCTTAATGCTGTTTAAAGATAATGCTTAAACACGATCCTGTTATTCTCACACAAGGTGAGCTGTAAGTTAAGTGGCTGAAACTCTGATCATGGGTGGAGACAATACGAAACAATATTTTTAAATGCAGATTTATCAACCAGAAATATCAAGTTATTTTTATTTCAAGAAATCATTCATTTAAAGGTCAGATTGATGCATTATTTAAAAAATCCTGTCGAGCTACTGAATTTCTAAATGTTTATCAAGTTAAACCTTTCTTCTTTTTTTTTCTTAAAATTTTTTTTTCTATCACTTAATTTCTATCTCTCGTGCCTAAAAACAAAGTACATGTCTGTGTTCAGAGCCTGATCCCGAATTCTTTTCTGTCTCCGCAGAGCCTTCCAGTACCCAGTCTGAATCTGCAGAGCGGGAAGTCCCTGCCGGCTCCGCCCAGGAACCCAGTGACATGGACCAGTCAGAGCAGACAGCTCCTGCTTCCAGCCCTGAGAGGCAGGATGTGGAAGAGGAGTCTAGCGAGCCGGACAGTAGTAGTAGTAGTAGTAGCAGCAGCAGTAATGAGCCCACTGCCGGCCCTGCCCCCTCTTCTGACTCCACCCCCAGTGGTGCAAACTCGCCCACAGAGGGCAGTGTGGAGTTGGGGGATCTAGACTTAGAAAACACAGAAGAGCCTATGGAGCAGGATTAAGAAGCTTTTGAAACACAGACTTTGTAGCATAAACAACCAGCGTGTGAAGATTTGATAACACACTAACAGGAACAGGACAGGCTCTTTTAACTAGGACCACCGACAGCCTTTTGGTCCAACATCACTTACTTTTTCCAGCTCTCTTACCTGTTATGGGTGGACACACTATGCTGGTGTACATATGTGATGTTTTTTGTTTGTTCACTTTCTTTTTAGTTTTGTATTGAAGGTTTTAGACTGGAAGTTTATTTTCTATTATACCCCCCTCACCTAAGTACCACTGAATGCAGCTGGTCTTCAAAGCCATTTCCTCCTCTGTTATTGTAGAGTCGTGGGACGATGATCTGTCGTTTGGTTGATTTCTTTTGGGGGTTTTTTCCTGGCAATTCGGTTACACAGACTTGTTCTAGAACAGTAGATTTCTGCTTGCTTTTGCAGTTTCTCCAAAGACCCATCAGTTATTAGAGTTGGAGGCAAGGGCCATAAATAAATATAATTTTTTTTTTCTTCCCTTTTTCTTACATAGTTTGGGATGTCAGTTAGGAGTTGTTACAAGTCTGTGTATGGACCCATGTAGGAAGTATGATCAGATGGGTATTGTTTTGTCCATTGTACACATGCCCCCTTCCCTCACAATGTTCTCTCCTTTCCCTTATTGAGCTCTTAAACTCTTGTTGTGGCACTCAAGACTGCAATGAAGGAAGGAGTTTCATATAAAAGGTACATGTACCTAATGGAAACTATTTCAAATTGATGACCATTTTTGGTTCAAAAAATAATAATTTATACGAACATTTCAGTGAATTATTTTTTTTTTTTCCTGTTGAAATTTCTCTCCATTTGTTTTGTTTTGTTTTTTTAAGCCAGTCTGAGCATTAGTCAGATGAGCTAAAACTGTGTGTTTGTGAAAGTTGGGAGCGTGTGAGAGGCGCTCGTGTCTATATCACGCTGTCTCACCAGTTACAACTGACTGCCTCTACTGCACCTGTACTGTTTTGATATTTAGAATTTTTAAATTTCTGTAGTTTTGTAGAGCATTGTGTTCACTGCTGTTTGTGGATCCATATTATTGTAAGATCTTTCTGTGTATACTGAATGCTTGTGCTTTCAATGCAGTATTCAGGTGAAGCAATAAATGTTTTGATTTTAAATGTGAAAATGAGGTGTTTTTTCTTTGTTTTTTTTTTGTTTTTTTATTATATACGATTTTCTAAATTTTATTGTACATAACTTCTGTTATCTTTGTAAGCAGTGAACAGGAACTACATCTGCTCCACTACACACATCCATGGAGTGAAGTAGTAATGACATCTCATGCAGACTGGTCCAAAACACGAAATTGCTCTTCTGTATAAATAACACGTTTGTTCATAAGCTAATATTGCATTCAAGTTCATTTTGTATACACTTACATTGTACATTAAAACATGGCCATTTAAAACGTTGTCCTGCTCGGTCATGATTTAATCACTTGCGCTCTCTCTCTCTCTCTCTCTCTCTCTCTCTCTCTCTCTACCTAGCAATCTATTTGTCTATATACAAATAGATTGGCATATAAAGGTTGGTCCAAAAGGTGTGGATCTAGAGGCAAAAGTGTTGTTAGTAATTACAGCAAATCCCAAAAATGGCCTCTGACTTTGGAGTTTGTATGTATATATGCTGAATAGAACATATATGCTGTTTCAGAACAGCTGTTACATGCTGAGATTTTGCGAATCTTGTTAACATTAGGTCTGGTACTATTCAATCATGTATTGTTTTGAAACCATATTGGATGTGAAATAAAATATCAGTGGGGGCGGGGTGAAGGAATATGCATATGAATCCAGACCTTTGGGCCACCGTAGGTGGTGTTTTTTAGTAACAAGTTAATATTTTGCCCTCTTGTTCTGTTTCATGTTGGTATAGGAAATGCTATAGTACGTTGTAGGGATCCATTTTCTAAAAAGCTGCTTCGTAAAAATGTCTACAGCTGAAAATCTCTTTACTTCATTACGTTGCATGCAAAAACAAAATGAGAACCAATAACTTTAGCTGACTAGCCATGTAAATGCCATCATTAATACTGTAACTAACTTGACAAAATGAATCTTATTTAAAAACATTAAAAATCTACTTTAATATTTAATGCTAAAAGATAGGAAAAACATTGTACTAAAACTATTTCTTTATTGATTATGCATGTACAGGTGCATCTCAATAAATTTGAATGTCATCGAAAAAGTTAATCTATTTCAGTAATTTAATTTAAAAAGTATATATTATATAGATTCATTACACACAGACTGATATTTTTCACTGATATCAGTGGATATATTGAGAGGATTGTGAAATGAAGCCCATTAAATCATTTGGGAGAGATTCACAAGGAGTGGACTGTAGCTGGGTTATAACTGTTGCATTCCTTGTGTCAAGCCACTATTGAACCAGCCGTCAGAGGCGTCTTACCTGGACTAAGGACAAAAAGGACTGGACTGTTGCTTAGTGGGCCAAAGTCTTCACACTGCCAAAAGTACTAATACCTGGTTTAAGGACCATAGTATCTCTGAGCTTGATTGGCCAGCAAACTTGCCCGACCTAAACCACATAGACAATCTATGGGCTATTATGACATATTATGACATAGATGCGAGACACCAGACCCAACAATGCAGAAGAGCTAAAGGCCGCTATCAGAGCAACCTGGGCTTCCATAACACCCCATCAGTGCCACAGACTGATCGCCTCCATGCCACGCCGCATTGCTGCAGTAACTCATACAAAGGAAGTGCTGACCAAGTATTGAGTGCTATACATGTCCATACTTTCCAGTTCAACCTTTTTGTTAAAAATCTTTTTTTAATAGGTCTTAAGTAACATTAAAATTATCTGAGATACTGAATTTTGGGCTTTTATTAGCTGTAACCTAACTACCATCAGGCTCTCATCAGCCTACACAAAAAAGCAGCAGGAGATGCAGTGTCAGGAAGTGCCTGACCAGGCTACAGATTAAGCAGCCTTCTAGCTAGTGTGATTGACCCTAGCAACTGATGCTGAATCGTTCCTGGAAGTATTTGTAATGATGAACGATGAAGAAAAAGTGGGGCCTGTATATCCAAGCTCTGTTGACTGCCAACACACAGGTGAGTGCTTGCAATTTTCCATCAAATAGGCAGCTACGTTACAAAACTGTGAATAAGGCCATGATGGAGCTGGTGGGATTGACACCAGGACACCATCACTGGCACTTCTGGAAGATGATACTGGCGAGGGAGACAAACTCTTTACATTAGTTCAGAGACTGCCACTTTTGCCTACAAAAGATGGCTGTGGTTTGATCCAACAGACCTGGTGCTGGATGTCACACTGGAGCACCAAAGATTGGATCTGGTGTTGCCAACCGGAGATTCTCTTCAAGGCTATTCAGCGTAACCTAAGAGTGTTTGCACAGATGTCTAAGCCTCCTCTTCTCGCACTGGGTTCTGCCTACATTAGCCCCATAAAGATAAAAGCTTCTGTTATCAGCCAGGAGAAGGAAGGCAATCTCGAGTATCTCCAATGACTCTTCTGAGAGATGTGGCTGGAGTTGTTGGTGCTCCAGTCTCTGCTGCCCCAGTGACCTTTCCTGATCAGCAGTCAAAATACTGGGTTCTGGTAGCATTGGGGAATGTGGCCAGGGGGCAGAATCTTTTGCACCCCTGATGCCCATGTTGGACTTATCCCTGCAGCAGTTATGTAATCCATATAAATAAAAGAAAGGTTTTTGTACATTGGTCAATAACTTTACTACTACTACTACTACATATGGTACTAACAGAAGTGGCACTCTATGGCATGCCTTTACCAAGGTTTTGGTTATACACAGCCATGCAGTGTGGCCAGGTATCCCCCTATACATACTTCAGCACAGCCTAGATCCTGATAGGCCAAACCTGTAGTCTGGTTGCTGGTACATGGAAGATACAGGAGATCTCGCTTCTATCCGGCCCACTATAACCCTGTTATGCATGACCTTCCATCCTACATGGGATCACTACACTCATGTTGCATACATTATAGGAAGTGTTCAAAATTAAGCCAGCATATATCATGCTCAGACAGATGGCTGTTGGCAGGTTTTAATAATTTTGTTTGCAAAGGCATTTCTAATTGGTATAACAGCCAGGCATTCAGGAGGTACCCCAAGCTTCCATGTGGGTCTTCCCATTTAAAGTTTTATATGGATAGAAGCCTGGGATGTGGCAGTTGTGGTAAAGGCAAAACCATCTTTCTCCACACTACTTCAATCATAACAGTTAGCCTTCTGTTCTTTTCAGCAGTGATGAGTGCATATGTATCACAGCCTATTAAGATGTGTATGGTTGTCACATACAGTATACAACCATACAGATTATGTTATGCAGTGAAATGCTTATAAGACTACCGGTGACCTAAAATGTGAATAAAGAGTCAATAGTCTCAATAGTCCTTGAGATGGGTCGGCCTTATGTTAAGATTGGCAAAATGTGCAATTGGAAATGCAGGTTACAGTATCTAGGCTTCCACTTGGGGTATGGACAAGAGCACCCCAAAGTTAGGGAGGTGAAAAGAATGACCTGTCTGGTCAACATTCAAATTCAGACGTTATAATTCAACTGCATATAAAATCTTTACAAATAATTCTCAGTTTTGTTTATTAATCAAGCCCTAAAAGTAATCTTGCATAATTCTACCCCCTCATTCATGTTACAGCTACACTAGGCGATATCCATTTTAATGAACAGCTGTGTTTCATAGCTGGGTAGCTTACAGCACGCTTTCAATCTCATGAGAGTGTCTGTAATCCCTGCGCCTCTCACTGACTGAAATTTACCCTTCCTCTCGAAGGAAATAAAAAGTGGATTGTTCAAATCCAGCCATGGTGCTTAGCACCTGCTGTGTTTAACTGTAGACTCTGAGTGCCAGTCTCTGGGGAAATAAGCCATGTCTCTTGGGTAATCGAGATAGCTCTTAAATCAAAAGAGGTGTCATGTAATTCACCGATCATCCAATGGCTGTCCTCATTAAAACATTGAGCTTTTGTGACATGGGAGAGTTTGCCAAGCGTAAGCTATTTAAAATGAGACAGCGGTGTCAATATTGTTGGAATTCTTAGGTAGATATGAATGCATTCTGTGACATGCGCACACACTTCTTCAGTCTACCAACTGCAATCCACTATATAATATTGAAGACATTTATGAGATGTAGGTATATTAAGTTTTAGGTCAAAGAGTACATAAAACATGAATCCTAGTCTTTGCCTGGAGAGTACCACCGGGGATCACCGGGTATTGCCTGGAGAGTACCACCGGGGATCAACATGTCTGCTCTAGAGAGATGACTCAGAAACCCTGGATCAATAAATAAACAAAACTGTACAAAGACTTTGCATTATATATAACTACATACTTCCTACTTATTAATTGTCTTTCAGACATATTATGAAAATTGGTTTTATTGAAGCTAATTAAGCTACTAGTTATGTCTCCCTAGTCATGGTTCCACTTAAAAATGGTGATATGTTCAAAGAAAAGTCTCAAAAAATGGTAAAAGCACAGAAAAAGAATGTAGACATGATTATACGATCACTTAATTACGTAAAGGTTTCTACAACCTTTCCATCAACTCTGTTTGAAAGTTGTTCTTGTTATAAATATGAGTATCAAAGATCTGCAGAAAGTGTATTGTGACACCCAGACAGCAGCAGTGCAGACTGTCTGAGGCAACAAGAGGAGTCAGTATTCATGATGTAAAGAAGGATAGGCGTATGCCAGAATAAAAACTGAGTGGGCAGCCGATCTATAGGCTATTTAGACAGAGCAGCATCGCTGTATTTTTTTTTCCTTTGTGACAAACGAAGAAATTGTCTGCGGAATGAATAGTCACCATTTAGTCCTTCCAGTACCAAAGAGCACATACTGGACATGCCAAGAAACACTCTGCAGGTTCATTTTAATGGAATAATGTGATATCAATCAATTGGCTACAAAGCATGGTTGAATTTGCTTTGGATAGAAATCCCAGGTTTATACACTAAGTAACATCTGAATTATATGGCCACCAAGGCATGACAAGTAAGTTTCTTGCAATGGCATTCACTCTTTTTGCTTAGATGATGGCCAGTAAAAATGCAGTTTTAAAGACATTCTGCATGGGCACATAAGGAGAGACCTTAAAGGACTCCAACACAATGGGGAACGGGGGACACCACACTGCGTTCTTGATACATGAAGTGATGTATAGCATATGTGCTGCCTTGACCTAGTAGTGCCCTAGTGAACTTGAAGGTCAGATAGACACCCCCCACCTTACTTCCAACTGATTGATGTGTTCTGATTTCAGACAACCTCATTGCCTCTCAAGAAAGCCCTTTTAAAAGATAATCCTTGTATTTGGACTTTTTGTGAGAATTGATAGATAAACAAACAAAATTGCTTAAATTGTATTGAAAGATGGCTGTAAAACAATGGCATGTTTTGTAAAGACTTATGGCATTTCTCAGTTTGTCACAAATATGCACAAGAAAGAATTCATGCAACAAAAAAAGTGACAGAAATTGGAAAAAGACATAGGAAAATGATTTAAAATATAGTTTTTCATACACAGAAAGATGGAGCTTGTGAGTAATTTCCCTCACATCCTTAGATAAACCGATGTGTGCTACATCATTTCTTTTACAGATAATGAGTATCCAGAATATGTATACATGTTTATTAGATACATATTACATACATATGTATTTGTGTCTTTTTGGCAGTATCATCACATAATGTATACTGTACATTTTAGTCATAATCCACTGAATATTAATATAATATTTCATTTTCATATACAGTAAATATTTTAGAGATATTTTTTTAAAGTAAGTTTTACTCCATTGTTTCTAAGTCTTTTGATTAAATGATGAAATAGCATATTAGGAAATTCTTTTTGCTGAATTAATGCAAAATAATTGGGTCATTTTTGTCAGGTTTGCAATCTGCCCTATGTAACAGATACTCCCAGCCAAAAGTATCGGAACACTAAGGCCAATGTATATGTATTTGTATACACTAAAAATCTGGGGGGTTTGAAATGAAAAGATGACCATGAGAAGATAAATCAGAATTTTAGCCTTCCTGATATATACATCTAGATGTGTTAAACAAGTATAATATGCCACCTTTCATTTGAACCTCTTTTAGAACATATGCATACCTACTATTTGGCTGCTTATCCCTTGCTTGCACATACCGCATGAAGCTTAAACACCATTCCTATTAATTCAATTCAATTTTATTTGTATAGCGCTTTTAACAATTGACATTGTCCCAAAGCAGCTTAACACAATCAAAATA
>JAQMYJ010000037.1:24823632-24874070 GCA_030014305.1 Clarias laeviceps
GCATTCCTTTACAATGTAGAAAGAAATAAAAATCAGGAACGATCATGGAGTTAGAAAGTGACCCCAAACTTTTGAACTGTAGTGTATATATACACACTGCATATCTCTTGGTCTATCTCAGTACATACATGGGGGAAGACTGCTGATATGAAAGTTGTCCAGAAGATGATCATCGACACTCCCTGAAACAGCATGGAACGACAAATCTTTCCAAACAAATCCATGTACTGGTCAAGGGTCAAACAGCTAGTCAAGACAATTTATGGTAGTTAATCATTCTGCGGTAAAATAAATCATTTTGGCCTTTCTTTCAGTTTATTCCTGTGCTTTTACAACAATGACTGCAATTGCATGAAGGTAGTGCTATTTCTTTATTTTCAGTCATTTTATCTTCTTCACACACCTAAGACCTGCATGTATATGATGATGATGATGTATTAGGAATTAATAACGGACTACCTCAGATTATCACTGTTTGAACTAAACCGACATCACTTTTCACAAATTTTGGCAAATCTTTATTGATAGAGGTCTACCTGAGAAGCCCTATCTGGGAATCATGAATGCTAATATTTGAAAAATGTTTTATATTTTAATAGAACCTGGTCCCAGTGCTACTTTAATAAAAAAATATCTATAACAGTTCTACACGTTATGCAGGAAGATTGGGGCAATAGAAAGTGGTAGTGCTTAGTTGAGGAGGTCAGGCACAAGTTATACTTTTTGGGATAATGTTGGACCAGAGATGAACTGGTTCCTACACGTGCAATAAATTCTTCTGGATGACCTCCAGAGTCCAAGTCCGGGTTTGATTCCCACCTCTGGGTTTGTGTGCATGGAGTTTGCATGTTCTCCCTGTGCTTGATGGGTCTCCCCCACAGTCCAAAGACTGTAGTAGATTGTAGTGATACTGTAATGTAGAATAGGCTAGTTGGCAATTGTCCATCAATGTTGACCAGAGGACCTACAATGGTTCACTCACTTACTCTATAAGTCTACACCGCTTAATCCTGTGTACGGGGTCGCGGGGGGGCAGGTGATGATCCCAGGAGATAAGGCAGGGTACATCCCGGACAGGGTGCCAATCCATTGCAGGGCACACACACATACAACCACTCACCCAATCACTCACCTATTCACACACTAAGGGCAATTTGGGAACACCAATTAGGCAAATCCACATATCTTTGTACTGTGGGAGGAAACTGGAGTACCTGGAGGAAACCCCACAAGCACGGGGAGAACATGCAAACTCACACAAAGACACAGAGATGGGAATTGAACATAGCTGGGAATCGAACCCAGACCCTGGAGGTGTTAAACGACAGTGCTAACCACTACACCACTGTTGTAAAATGGAAATAAATACAATGGTAATTACCACTGGCCTCTACGGTCCCTAATTGGACTGCAAACGCTTCTAGATGGGTGGATGGACTATCAAACTAAATCAGCTTACTCCAGTGCCCGTATCAATGTTGACCATTTGCAGAAATCATCATTTATGGCAATTTCACTGATTTCTTTTACCATGTTGGTCATAAGCAAAAATTATGGATAAAAATACAAAACTCTACACAGGTTTAATGTTTTGTTTTAAGAACGCTCTGACTAGCTTATTTAATAATAGGATAAGATTGTTAAATTATAGCACATTTTAAATGATTTGACTAAGCATGTCAGATGCTAGGGTTACACTGATGTAGCCACTTGCTATTATATTAAACTGCATTATGTATGGGCTTTGTCTCATGTATCCCTAGTATCCCTACAAAGAGCCGTATTCGCCCGGCCTTTAAAGATATCTGATATACTATTTTACTTGAACATTATAAAAATCCTTGCTAAGATTACATTTTCCTAAGTATGCTTGAATTCACTCCATAGAAGACACAATAATAACTAAGTGGTACATGCTGCTACAAAATGTTTTATAGAGCTATTCTCCAAGGCCTACTGAAGCACATTATCCAAGATGTCTTTTATAAAGAGAACAAAGCTTAAAACTGTGAAGAATAAATTAGAGTGGCTCCTAAAAATAGAAAAATGAGCAAATGAATGTTTAAAAGTGTAGAAAAGAAAGAAAACAGTATTATACATTCATAGAAGACTAATTTGAACTGCTTCTGAATGCAGAAATGCCATTGCAGTTCGTGATTCTCTACTCTTCTTTCTCTACTCTTACTTTTCAAATGAAGAGGGCACTTAATATTCAAGGACATGGCCATTTATGTATTGAGCTCTTACTCAAATAGTTAAAAGTGCTCAGTAAAATGAGCCTGCAGTTATTGCTGTCCTACTTTTGAGATGATTCATGTTTCATTACAGGCCTACACACACACACACACACACACACACACACTCACATAAAGAACCCTCATAAAGTAGACTCTTGTAAGCATATTGATACAATTTACAACTTCATCAGTTGGTGTGTTTACATGGCCCCTAATATTGCACTAATAATTGGAACAAAAATGCGCCATGTACCAACCCTGTTCGGAACTGACTGACCTGATCTGGCCCGATCCCAATGCGTTTTCAATCGGAAAGAGAGGAGTGGTGTAAACCTTTAAAAATCTGTCCAATATGGAAAAACGAGCGGTGTTCAATTTAAACTAATGGAATATCTTAAGAACAAAGGCGTAAAAACTTCAGCACAGTACAATGATGAGACTCAGCTGCAGTAAAACATTTAAATGGTTAAAATGTTATAAATAAGACCGTACATACTGACCAAGGTGGCTTGGAGCCCACTGCATTTGATGCGCCTGATCCTTAAAAACAACAGATAACGTGTTGCCAACTTGTGGAAGAGGCAGATCTGTCTGTGGGAACTGTACACAAAATCATTCACACCACTTGGACATTACAGGAACTCGGCTGCGAGTTATTGCCACATCGCCAGTACAGTCCTGACCTCACTCCAAGCTATTTCCACATGTTTGGGCCATTAAAGGAGTTCCTGGCAGGCCAGCGTTTCAGACATGAAGCGTTTGATTATGGCCCCAGCGTACTAAGAAAACATTCTACCTTGATGGTATCTAAGCACTAGTGAAACGTTGGGATAAGTGCATTAATGAAGCAGGTGAAATGTATAGGGGAAGAAATTAAGTTTTCACTCTTCTAATCATGTTCTGCTTTTTCTGCACAGTCAGATGTCCTGGTTTGACTGCTTTTCCATGAAAACATTTGATCCAATCGTTTCTCCCGAGTTTAGAGTAAATATATTCGTTCTTCCCACTTGGGGGTAACATTAATTGACCAGTTTATTCAGCATGTTCCGGATCATAAGCTCGGGAGAACAACTCTCTCCCACCAGTCTTTACTTCAGACTTGCATCCACTAGGTCTCTGTCTCATAGTTTCATACATAGTAAAGCATCATCTTCTGGTATATTTAAATCAGGTTGAACACTTTATGCATGCACATGAAGTGTTTCATTCCTATCAGAGAACTACAATTTGCCATTAAGTTTGATTATGATTTTTATATGAAAATGATGCATCATACTTTTTATTCATGAATAGTTAAATTAGATGTTGTGGAAGAGCTACAAAACTAGGCTAAGCTATACATTTAAAGCATAAACTTATATCTAGATTTTTTTTTGTAAAGCTTTCATTGTTAAAAGCATGATACAAATAAAATTTTATTGTATTGAAAAGTTATTGCTACAGCAGTTATAAACAGTCAGAACTTTACTATGTCTGTCTTTAGACCTTAAACTTAAAGGAACAGGTTTTCTGTCCTTAGTCAAGGCAGCATTGGGACTTGAACACAACACAGATCACACAGAATCTTGATCTGAGCCAGCACTGTTGTGTCTTTTAAGAAAAGATTTTAAATTATGTAATGGCAAATATTACAGATATTATGAAGAAACATTGTGATTTTATTTATGTTTGACAAAATCGTTCAGGTACTACATGTGAAGCATAAACATCAGAAGCAGGTCCTTTTGTGGTCAAGAGTAGTAAAAGATGAATTACTAGCCTGAGTGATATTGCATCAGAAACCATTAATTATTTTTACTCTTCATTTTCCCCAAAGACATCAGTTTTCACAATCTCTACAGAATAGTCTACTTCCTGTTTTCACCTTGAGCTTAATAGAAAACAGTCGACAGAAATTAATTCAGACTGGGCCACATTTGTTTAATAGAAAATGCTGGATGTGTTGGAAGCAGTTAACAATGTAAAAGCTGCAGGTTATCATCTAATTTATTCGATACAAACAGCTGCGTGTGAGCAGTTTAATAGAAACCCGTAATCCCATAAATTCATCATGGGATTAATAATTCACTGTCCAATGTATCAGGAAGACGTGTATGTCTGCACATACATGCAGTTATCTTTCTTCTTCTTCAGTAACTCACTGGTGCATGGAGGATCGAGCTGGCATGACTGCATTGCCAATGCAGTTTATCGAGGGTGACTACTAGGATCTGAAGTAGACATCAAAATTGGAATACTTTTCGTTCAGACCTGAAATGTGCAGCATCCAAGTTTCAGGACCATAGAGCAGAATTTGAAGGATCAGTGTTTGGAAGAGGCCAGACTTCAGTCTTGAGGGATATGTTGACCTTATTTCTAAAGGCACCACTTGAGCGAGGCTGTAATTAATTGTCCAATCTTGCTGACAGCCTCTGCTGTGGATGCCGCCTTCTTATATTGCTCACTGACCAAGATATTTGAACTCTTGTACTGGTTCAAGCTGGAGTCCGCTGAGGTGAACATTGGCTCAAGGTCCATCCATTGCCATGATTTTGGACTTGTTGCCCTATAACAACAGACTACATTGGGTTCCACTCCATTCAGCCAAGAACAAGCATCTGATGCCATCATAGGCACAACTCATTGACATTGGACATTTGAAGTCTTCGGCTAATATAGCACTCTACTGTTGTCGTCCATCCACCTTCAGGGTTGTGTTGTTTATTTTGAGATGTGTTGTCTGTGACGCTCCAATGTCATTATGTTTAAGAATCAAAAACAAACAAAAAAATCTGAAGGCCGGTACACAAAATGGATCTTTTGGTAGGTCTACTGATTTGAAACACCAATAGCCCAAAAACACTCTAGATTAGTACACAGATCTATGATTTGAAGCACAATATTACAAATGTTTATTGATATTTTTTCAGTTTTCTTACTAAATTTATTAGTGCATCATGTCAGGACAATACAAAACATACTGAATAGAATGCATGGATTTAAATGTGGCCTAGCTGAATGCGACTCCTAGTAACATTTCAAAGTATTAATATGCAAGCTGTCTTTTATATTTGAATAAAGGATGAAATAAGATTCTGGGTTTCTCTGCTTTTCTAAATCAAGCAACACCACATGAGGTCATGATCTGTAGTTTGGGAACAGTTAGTTTAAATGTCACATTTTGGCCCTGATTTCCATGTTTCCACTGTTAATTATACTAAAATTGTATTTAATTATAATTACAGTGATCATTTATACGTAGAAAAAAAGGCTGAATTTTTAAAATATAAAAAATAAGGTCCATTAAAATGCAGGGTGGATGAAACGTAAGGGATCTGGGGTGGCTCAGTGGTTAAGGCAGGTTCCCAAAGGTCCCAGGTTCAAACCCCAGAACCACCAAGTTGTCATTGTTAGGCCCTTGACCAAGGCTCTTAACCCTCAATTGAACTTCCTTTAGATGTCTGAACAGCTGAATCTTTGGCAATATTTAAATGATGAGTCAAGACATATTTGTTTCTTCAAAACTTGGACTAATCCAAAAAAACATCTTCCCAAATGTGTTTGAGTGATGGCACTTACTTAGTAACCCAGGGTAAGTATCTATCCAATGACGGAAACTTCAAAGCACTTTTTGTAAGTCGCCCTGGATAAGACCGTCTGCCTAATGCCTAAATGTAAATGTAAAACTGTAAGTCACTCTGGATAAGGGTGTCTGCCACATGCTCAAATGTAATGTAAGAAAATGTGGTGGTGCATCACCCTGCATGAAAATTAGGTTGTCCTTGTTGTTCTCGCAGCCACGTATCATACTAATATTGCCTAGTTATTGCTAGTCATTTTTCACCCACCCTGCACTTCTCATACACTGCCAACCACCATATACAGTATATAACAAAGAACGCATGGCATATTTACAACTGAAATACACATCCTCTCAATGATAAAACCTTCTGCATTTTCTCAGTAAAAACAGGGTCTTAACCTCGTCTCGTCAGAAAAGGCTGAGAGGGAGCCAAGAAACCCAAGCACTGGCTTTATCAGTCAACAGCTGCTCCACTCTTGCATTCTTTTGCTGTGGCATTTATACAAACAAGATGAGGTTGGCCTTCCTGGATTGCCTGGTTTAATTCAATACCAATATGAAAACATGCCAGGGGCGGCAAACGGCAGAGAGAGATCAAAGTAATCGCAGTCTGCATCAAGAGAACGAGGCATTTTGGAATTGAATGCATGCGGCTCTTTGTTTGGCTTGCATGGCATATTGTTATCTCCTGTTAAACAATGTGTCTGCCTTCGTGTGTGTGTGTGTGTGTGTGTGTGTGAGAGAGAGAGAGAATCATTCTCTAGGGAAATAAATTACACACCGTGGTCTGCATCAACCCCGAGGAAGAACCATCAATTACATTCCAGCAGACACAGGAGAGGGTGAGACTGAATGTACCTTACTGCTACTATTAGCATAATTCTTCCTGTGAACTCATGTAGATCCAAATGCACATGCCGGCTGACTGAAAGGCTCGTAAGCAGGGCTCTCACAACTTCACTAAAGTCCCACGAATTACATGTTTGAGGTCTTGATATATTTGTTGGGTTGATATTCCATTTTAAAATTACCGTACATAGGGAAATGTTTCAAAAAGCAGCAAAGATTTATTGCGCGCCTTCACAGAGGCTGTTTCTGTGCACAGCTGGGTGAACAGTTTAACAGTGCAGCTCCCTTAGGGCCTGCTTCAGACTATGGTGTTATTTTTAAGTCAAAAGGAAAACTGTTTAATACTGGAGCAGAAATTCTTCTTTGTGAACTTTCAATTAAACACCCACACTGAAATGTATCCTGCGTCCACATGGATTTGTGTTCACATGCTTCGCTCTCCTTGCACTCGAAAAACCAGCACAAAGCTTTTTTTACTTTCTTGAACTTTAATTAATTTCTGCTCCTGGTTGATTTATTTTTAACCAGCCATTCTTGTGGCATAATTCTAAGTCTTCTAAAATTGTTACTCTATACAGAGGGGGCCAGGCAGCATGGTGGCCTCGCACCTCCAGGTCCTGGGTTTAATTCCCGCCTCGGGGGTCTGTGTGCATGGAGTTTGCATGTTCTCCCCATGCTTGGGGGTTTTCTTCCGGGTTCTCCGGTTTCCTCCCACGGTCCAAAGACATGCAGATTAGGCTAACTGGCATTTCCAAAATTGCCTGTAGATGATCCTCTGGAGAAGGAAATGGCAACCAACTTCAGTATTCTTGGCAAGAAAACCCCATGAACAGCATCTAAGAAAGCCTGGCCAGGAGGTCACAATGAGACGGACACAAAACAAACAAACACACTTGAAACAACATGAAAAAAAACGCATAAAAATGCATGTCACACGATGGCATCAACAACGGTGCGACGACCAGAGCAAACACACACACATAACACACATAATTCAATTTGAGTTGAAGTGTGCATACATTTTCTTGGGTCACTCTATACATTACCTGAACACAGCCACATACGGTCAAAAGTATGTGGACACCCGACCATCAAAGCCTTATGTTCTAGTTAAAAATCCCATTAATATTAATATGGTATTAATATGCATTCGGTCCTCAGTTTGTTTCTCGAATTTCACTCCGACTTTGGCAAACCATGTCATAATGGGGCTTTCTTTCTTTCTTTTCTCTTAGTTTCCCAGATTGGAAATTCAATCGTACTGAATAGAAAGACATTACAGACAACTGTGTACATATTGGTCAGGTGTCAACACATCTTTGGCCATATAATGTACTAGCGTAAATACCTGTCATTGACGGGAAAAGAGTTTGTAGAAATAGTTAAATGGTCAAAGCTAAAAATAGGCTGATCAGCTTTAATGTAATCAGTGGTATTATTATTATTTCAGGTTGAAGCTCTTGTACATGTCTGCCTGTCTTTCTGTACAACAGAACTCTCTGCCTAATACAAAGAAATACAATTTAGTAAGGTTGAGTATCTTATGCCTTACTTACCCTAAATTGCAGTTCTGTCAGCGTCAGCCAAACACACTTCCTGTTTCGGTATTCACAGATGAGAAATCGAAAAAGTAAATTCACTTCAGCATGTTAAAATTCATTTCAGTGTGTAATTTCAATGGTTTAAATATTAACTAATCCCAGAAAAAATATTCAGTTTAGCGTTTCTAATTAATATCTATTGGTGCAGGTGTTTGTTTACATTGAGCAAGTAGCTTCTTAGTAGCTTAAGAATATTTAGATTATTAAATCGGGTACATACAGTAACTGTTCATAACATCGCTTTTACTCAACATTTTGATTTCACTTATATTGCAGGTTAACCTTCAGGCAGATATCAAAGGACTGAAAAGTTCCATTAAATTCTCTCCAGCCAGTTTTGCGTGATGCTGTGACAAGATCTGGCTGGGCAGAAGTATAGACAGACAGACTGACCGAATTTTTCTCAGACTGGTTTCGGGTTCTCCAATGTATGAAACAAAGACATCATTGAAAGAGTGAGTTGTGACCAATGTACAGACAAAACCTTTCTGTGTAGGTTTAAGTAGGTACTGTAACGTTTATTAACTGGGACTTGGCCTGTATAATGTTTCCTCCAGTTCATTATATTCCTTAAAGAGCGTGTGTTATAATTTTTTTTTGTTTTAGCAACAAGGTTGTCCAGACTCTTGTAAAGAAATTGCTTTAATTTGCTAATGATTTGAGCTGATACCAAACAATATTAATTTGATTATTATGGTGAGTGGATGTAAACCACAATAAACCTATTTCAAATATATTTGAAACACAGGTTAGATTGTGGTAGTTAGAACTTTAGAATTATATTAATACCCAAATTTTGTCTAAAATTTTTATTGAACAATGAAACTTTATTTATTTTCAGACATAACCCTTTGGACAGAAATAATGCAACATGTAACAACATTTGTCAAATATAAAACAATAATTTATTATTTCTCCCATTTTACAAGACATCAAATTGTGTTGGTGACTAAGGATTGTTTAGGTCGTGTTGTTAATTTCATATATGGACTCCATTACAAAATTGTTTTTGATTTTATTTCATTTATTTATTTATTTGACCATAAAGCATGTTGTAAAGGGAAAAGTCTGACAATGAATTTGTTTAAAACCAATCTGTTTACATCCTTAATGGTATGTACATATAGTATAAATCCTTTTAAAAGTTTTTTGCACAATGATAATGCACCCAAAGAAAAAAAAAATTGAAAGGTGTATTTGTAGAACTGAACTTAAAAATGATTATTTCAGGAGATCAGTGACTAGGTCGTCATTATATTGTTCAAGGAAAAAAACACAGAATGTACCTTTACAATGCAAACTGATTTACAGTTTATCAAATTAACAAAAGGAGAACTTGCTTTCAGAGGTATGCACTTTAAGTTATCTTGACCTATTTAACAGCTGTAACAGAATACAACAAACTGTTTATAATGCAATAGTTTTAAACAGCACCATTAAAATATTTAATACATGTTGTTTGTAGTGTTCTTGGAGAAAACAAAATGTAACAATGTACTCCCAAAGTATTGTGTCGGTCATGAAGCTAAATATGTTATATTACTTTAAATAAGCAAAATGTATGTATGATAAGTAAAATACTGCTAAGAATGACTTGTAAATCTGTTGCTGGTGGTTGTTTTATGGCAAGTGGTCTTTAAACTGTTTTCAGAAATCTTTTAGAAAGGCCCAAATGTTAAGAAAAAGTTCCTTTATAATCATTCCAAAATCAAGCACAATGTAGAAAGTATTATGCAAAACCATTGGCGTAATTTTTCTCTCCCTCTAGTCCATCCTCGCTAACCCTCATCGTACCTTCTCTTTACTCCTCATCATGAAACCCCTTCAAACACGGATTCTACTTCCTTATTTACAAACATTGCCGCATTGAACGAGGCAGGATACTCTACCCCAATCGGTAGTGTCCTATGTACAGAAGCCAGAGCCACCAGTTCACACTGTGGTCACCGACAGCAGTGAGTTGTACACTCGCGTCCCGTCTGGAGACCTTGCACCATGTGTGAGTAGTTCCTGGATGGTCATCCAGTTATCAAAGATCTTCTTGTTGCGCTTCTTCATCATTTTTTTGTGACTCAGTTCAATGATGTTTACCTCCTTTTTGTCATCAGCGCCACTTCCGCTCTGCTCCTTCAGCCAATCTGTGCGGCTCTGCTTCATGAACTCGCGTCGTTGACGCTGTTCCTTGGCACGTACGGCATGTTGCTTACGCTCCTCCTTGCTCCAATAGCGGCCCATCTTGAGCTCGCTGGCTGCATCATCGTCCGTGGTCATACCGCCACTGCGTTCCTCTCGGATGCGTAGGGCACGCTCCTTCAACAGGCGGTCACGTGCTGGCCTTTTGGTGATGTACCGAGTACCGTCGCTGCGGATCTTCACCTTCCACTCTGCTTTGGGCTCGACAGATACCGGATCCCGACAAATGCTGGCAAGACTCATCTGGCTCTGCGCGTACTCCACAGCTGACTTTTGCTGAATCAGGTGCATGTAGCTTTGATAATGCTGAGCATGTGCTGGGATGTGGGCGTGTTTGTAGGGTGAGTGGGGATGGCTGAGGCGACTCGACTTGCGTTCTTTGGCTTCGGAATGGTGGTTAGTATCAGGCTCTTTGGGAGCAGCAGCGTGGCTCCTGCTTGAGCCAGAAGCCTCTTGGACAGGTGATAGTAGAGGCCTTAAGACTCTGGTGTTGGGACCAGTCACAGTACCCCCTGCACTGGCTTCTGCAAGCCCTTCGTTGGCTCGGCGTAAAGAGTTGTCTGGTGAGAGCTCGAGGGTAAGTGGTGTGCTACGGCAGCTCTCCCCTGTATTATAAGCACTTGAGCTGTCCTTGTCTGACTTCTCGGGCAGCTCGCTGATATCGGTCAGCTCATGGCGCCGTGCATCCACGCTTGTGTTGTAGTTGCGGAACCCGCTGTTGTGCAACATCCAGGGTTGTTCACGCAATTGCTGTGTACGGTGGGCCCGCACAATGCTCAGGCATTCTAGTTCGATGTTACGCAGCTCTGCGTTAAGAAGCTCCAGTTCCTTGTCCACTACATCATCTCCTGCACTGCTGAATCCTTGTCCTCCGTCTAAGCCAAAACTCGGCCAACTTATGCCCAAGCCCACCCCACTTCTCCCCTGGCATTTGAGCTCCAAAAGCTCCCTGAAGTGCTCACATTCATCAGCTGGGAAGTCTCCCAGGAAGTCTGCATCGGTGTAGTCAGCTGACATGAAGGACTCGTTGCTGAAGGGAAGGTCACTGCTTCCCAGTGTGTCCTGACTGTATGCCAGACGCCTGCGACTGCCCAGTGTTGTAGAAGCACTAGTCTGGTCATCGCAGAGGTTCTCCTGCTCCGAGCTCTCATCATTGCGGGTGCTTTCGTCCGTGCGTCCCACACCACTGTCCTTCTCATGCTGCTGCGAGAGCAGTGTTCCTGTGTCCATCATGCCTCCATCATCCACAGTCTTCTTCTGGGGTAAAAAATAAAACAACAAGAAATATGAACTTGTTAGAAATGTTAGGTTCTATTTGACAGATTTGTCAAAAATAGTTATGATATCTAGTGATATGTAAATAATATATGTTTTGATGTTTTACACCAAAGTAATGCTAAGAGGAAAAAAGGTCTGCTTTCTCAAACCGTACGGCTCAAAAGGTCAGCTTAAGAGTACAGAATTAACTTAATAGCAGTAAGTATGATTCAGGAATTGTATTAAAAATAAAAGTGGGCAGAACTCTTGAGGCTTGAGACAGGGGGATGGTGGGTAACGAGGTCTGTAGTGAAGAAAGTGTTGGAAATCAACAGAAAGAAGCTGGAGCTTCGGCTGACTTTTCCTGTGCAAGTCAAGCATCCACATTCTTCTACAGTCAGTCTTATACTGCCGTAGGAATTCATCAAAATCAATCAATAAAAAGGGATATGTAGACAAGAAATAAACAACCAAATCCATACAAAAATGACTTTTTGTCATGTATCTGCCATGACAGGCCACTTCAACAATTTGACTGATGTTTGTGACATTCGGGGTACTATATACTGCACTGAGTAGGACTTTTGATAACTGACGACTGTCTCTCTGATGGACTGCTTTACCTGCTGGAGCATGCTGGCAGTGAACTGCATGGCCTGATGATGCTGCTGCTCGAGCATGTCCATGTGCAGATCGTCCAGGAAATCATTTCTGTCATCTTCCATCCACCCGTCATCAAGCTGTACCAGAAGACAAATGAGAAGCACTGGTAGTCCAAGCCTAATAATAGTGGTTACATTTATCCCAAACGTAAGACACATTTCAGAGTTTTTAAATGTGATTGTAAATCAGAGCTGCTTTTTTTGTGGATTTGACCCAAGAATACTTTTGGAACAAGACAGTGATGGTATTAATGGGAATGTTTAGGGGTGGAATTTCAGATATCATGCCGTGAATTTTTTATTGCTCAGTCCTGAGTTAGTGCATTTTGCATCCCATTGCTTTTATTTTGAATATCTCATTACACTCATTTCAATCACCTTGAACATGATGCAAACAAATAAAAGCTACAAGCTTGTATTGTATGTAGTCTATCCTAAACTGTTGGATTTTTAAGTGTTGAAACACAAACACTGTGCCATCACAGGGGACAGATCTGGTATTTAAATATGTGATGATCTGCTGTGACATGCATGCCAGTAATGCATTAAGTAATTAACATTAGCCTCAACTCAGTATATATATATATATATATATATATATATATATATATATATGCGCATTGTTCTGCTCATGTTTGGACATTGCTCATTTTAGGTCACAGGTGCTCGTATAAAGCATTTCACTGCATATATCATAGTGTTTTTGTAACAAATGAATTTGAACAGGTTTCACCCCTAAATTGCTTTTAAAAAAGATATGATAAGCTGCTAAAATTCCAAAGAATATCTATCTATGGCTTCAGACTATGAAGTCTGCTAAATCCCTTTTTATTTCACCTCCTTTTCTGTTATAGTGTGAAGCTGCTTACGTACCTGTATCTCTGGCCGAGCCACCAGCAGACATACGTTCTGGTTCTCTTCACTCGTTAGCAGAGCCACCGCCTCCTCCCTATTCTGCACCTCTATACCATTGATCTGAATAACAGAAACATGTGCTGTAGTCCAAAGTCAAGATACGCTGTATAAAAAGTATAAAACATAAGGGTTGGGAAAAGTATTCAACCCGGTACACACCTGGATAATTCTGTCCCCTTCCCTGATTCGTCCATCCCTTGCAGCAATGCTGTTTGGATCAATCTGTCAAAAGAAGCAAAACCAGGCAACTCCTTAGCAACAACCAACTTTAAAATGATAAGTTCTGATTTTCATAAATTAAGATCAGGTTCATTTAATCAAATAATGGCTCAGCTAATCGAAACTGTATAATCTATAATGATAATGATAACTGCAGTGATCATCATCATTATAATTATTATTAAAGGACATAATTTCAAGATCACATTGAAACATGACTAAAAAAATCTCAGCGGTTAATCTTCCATTTATAACTAAAACCAGGGCTGCGCAATTTAATGAGGAACCCAAAGTAATCACATTGCAGTTATTTAGACACATTGCGACTGCAATTTAAACTGTGATATTTAACTATTAAATGCACCATTTTTTATTCATCTAGGCTAACATCAAATAACGCACAAATTATCTCATCATATTACTAATATCTATCAACTCAAAATTATTTTCAAAACAAACAACTACTTAAATTATTGACAAACTTTACAACATATCCATAACTATGCGTACATTACCTGTAATAAATTGCAGCCTTTTGTGATTAAATAATTGCCCCGGTCCATACTGCGATTTCAGTTCTTATGCAATTAATTGTACAGCACTAACTTAAACAGTTGTAGCTATGGGGCAGTAACACTATAATAACAGGAGAATGTAAAAAAGCGTGTTTTAGTCCGCACCTCACTGACGTATATCCCAGTTTCATCCTCGTCATCGGTCCGATAGCACACAGTCAAGCCCAGCTTGTCCTGGATGTTCGTCCTGTACAAATCCACTTCCTACAGAGAACACAACAACTGTGTCTATATATAGCACATTAGCATATATATAGTACATTACCAGCATTACCAGGCAGATAGACATCAGCAGAACAACACAGACAATGCCCCTCTTATCAGTCTCTCAGGCTTTTAGCTGGATTGGAGCCATTTATTTTTCAGAGTCAGGGCTGACAGGATGAATGAAGAGCTCAGAACAGCGCTAGAGTCGAGCCTCGTTTATCACTTGTCAACACCTGTAATCTGTAAAGTACAGACTGCTATTTCCAGGAGAGGAGGCGAATCGAACGACTGACTACCCAAATCTCATTCAATCTCTTCTGCTGGCACTTCAGCCTCAGATTCCACCCCAATACTCTTGTGCTTATGAAGTGCCTTCTTATTCTTTCATAAATCTTTCACATCCATATTTCACACTGTCAGTATTCCATCATATTTTATTAAAGCCTGATCTACAAGTATAGCATTATTAAGGTATGTGAGGTGAGGCCTACCTCATACTCAAATGTGTATGCAGATACATGCCAATCATCCATAAATTACAAAACGTACAATACGTTTGCATTTACAGAGAGCTCCCCCACCCAAAAAACAACTAAATGACAACTAAAGAGCAAAACAACACAAGTATCTTCTAGTAATGCGGTTCAGTTCAAATGTGACCACATCATCGGCGTTGACCACGACCCGAACTCTACATTAACTAATCCTTGTTTAATATAGTGACATATAATTAATACACTTTTTAATACCATTTATCCTGTAAATGGTGGCAGGAAGCCTAGAGCCTATCCCTAACATCTGGCGGGTATATAGTATAGAGAACCCGGAGGAAACCCACCAAGCAAGGGAAGAACATGCAAACTCCACACACACAGAACCGAGGCGGGAATCGAACCCTCAACCTTGGAGGTGTGGGGTCACAGTTCTAACCACTACGCTTTTATATAAATTATTAGTTCATATCTACTTTAATAACTTAATATGGGTTTCTTTTCTATAAACTGCCACATCATCCCCCTGTTTATCCTCACACTGCACCTGGAGTTGCCCTGCATTCATGGTTATTAAGAAAAGTACTGTTTATTAGGTTATGACAGAGAGTTATTGTTTGGCATTTTATTAATCATTCATGCGTTTCTGTGGCCTCATGGTGACTAATGAACACTCCTCATGGCCAGTGAAAGGTCAAAGCAGAACTGTGTGCTGAACATCTGTCCCAAAAAAAAATGAGCTTCACCTCATTAATAATACACTGATGACCCTAGTGACACTTCATTTTTCTAATGCCTCATTTTGATTTCAAATGAATCAGGTTTTTTTTTTTTGCCTTTGACTCATTTAATTCTAATCGATCCATGAGAGCCAGTTCTCATTGTGTGTCCTGTTTAATGGGACTGGCCCGGTAAATGTTCGAATGGACTGGGCTCGTCAATAAAACTGAGTTAAATAGTATTGCTGGAGTGCATCCCGAATACACCCTCTTAAGTTGATTGCATTGAAGACAGACAGGATTTAAGCTGCGCTCTTAGAGGGCTACAATGACGGCACACTCGAAGTACATCTTCATTTATGTTTAAAGGAACAGCTAGAGCGGGAAAATGAGAGAGAGAAAGTGGGTGTGGAGAGGTGAAAGTAATAAACAGACACAATAAAAGGCTAAGACAGATATATATGTGTGTGTGTGTTTGTTCCTGTGCGTGTTACCTCATACTCCAGTTCCTCTCTTTCCATATCTTGTTGCATGGTCTCTAGGTAGTCATTTGGGTCGAAATACTCATGCCCGGGAGAGTGTCTGTGAAAATAATACAAGCACCGTAAAACAGCTTGTACATTTTTTCCCCGCAAACTTTTAGAGGTCTCTTGATATTCTACACATATTTTCTCCATGACCTTTTGTTAAAAATGTTTTGGACAAAGTGCTGCTTTTTACTTCCAGTTCATGATATCACAATATAGACTCTTTCCTCAAAAGTCAGATCCATTCTCCATTCTGAAATAATGTACTAAAATATTATATACTAGCCAACATATGCTCTCATAATTAACCTTCAGAATTTTAAATGAACAGATACATTAACATTCTGGGGTGAAAGAATGAAGGACGGTTAATGAAGTGAAACATAAAAATATCAGTTTTAATTATGCACTGGAAATGAGAAAGCTCCTTTATTTCACTGAGCTGCAAAACCATTTAAAACTGTATCAGTCCTGATCAGTGAAGGAGAAGTAACGGTGCCTTAAATGAGTAAAAGAGAGAGAGAGAGAGAGGGAGAGAGAGAGAGAGAAATGGAGCTTTGGGTCATCAGGAAGAAATCAGAGATGGGAACGGTGCTTTCAGAGAACATGCAAACTATAATGTCTATTTGCTGCAGTAAAATGCAGCTGTGCTGATGTACTGTATACCTTCTAGTGCTAGTGAAGACAAGAGAAAGACTGACACCTGGGAATTTCAGGTTTGCCTATTATTGATGGTGAAATTGTGTAGCCATAACAATGTTAAAAAAAAATTAGAATGTAAGGAAGCAAAAGAAAAGAAAAGAAAGAAAATGTGTATTATTGCTTCTTACCATTAATAAAATTCATAGGAATAACAGATTATTTAATATATTTTAGCCCCACACAATAACACATCCTAGAATAAAGCTTTACCCTTATTAGTATAAATATGCTAATGTCTAGTGGCATGTCTAGTGCCTTGTGGCAAGAGGAGCTGACTGTTTTCAGGTTTAATTACTTTTAAATAGCAATTTGTTCTACAGGGCAGTGGATGTCAACCAGTGGAGTGTGAATCCAGCAAAATATTTTAGCATATCAAAGTCCTTAAATATTAATACTGTACACAGTCAATACATAAACTGTATACACAAACTGGCTGAAAATAAACCAGCAAGGCTTCTGAAGCAGATTCACGGACATGGACTGTTTAATCATGAATTAGTTAGGCGAAGGAGGCTTATTGGATGACAGACCAGCTAAACCCTTCAATTTCCTGAAAATAAAAACATTTTATACACTTTATACATATTTTATTTATGTGTTATTTAATGATAAGCTATTCTTAGTTAATTAATTACTCCACGGCCAAAGAGGAGCCCTCACCCTTCAGGTAGAACGTACTGATCCAGTACAGGAGGCGCCGAGGCAGGCAGTTTGCTAAGGGCCATAATATGCTGGAAGGTGATGTCTGTCTGCGTACTGATGTCCAGTAGCTGTGCGTCCCCTTCAGGTCCTGCAGGTTTGGGCCTCGGCGTCCTGCGCAACACCTGCACCATGATGGGCTCTTTGGCTGTGCGGAAGGCCTCTACTGCCTGCTCATGAGTAGCGCTGGAAAGGTCTTTGCCATTCACCTGGAAACAGAGAGAAGGAAAAAATCTGTTAAAATTGTAATTACAATTGTGTGGAAGACAATCATCCATTGGATCATTAGTCTTTATTGTTTATAAAAAATACAAAATAAAAACCAAACTGATATACATTCTGCCCCAGTCTAAATGCTGCACCAATTCATGACCATTATTACAATACTATAAAGCGTGCTTTCTCTCAGGCTGAAAATCCTAACATTCACACTAGGAGAGAGACTTTGAATTAGTAGAGACATCTCACTTAACAGAGTCTATCCCTTTTCCCTAGAATTCCTTCTGATAAACAGCTGGTCACCCATCCCTGAGCTCCCAGGAGCCTTTTTTTTCCCCTGTCTCAGTGGCATTCTCTCTCCATCAGTCACGCTTCAATCACACAGCAAGATCGGGGGTGGGGGGTGGGGGGCGGGGAATAAATAAAATAAATAAATAAATAAAGGAAGTGAAAAGAAATGCATCTCTGCATAATCCATCAAACAGCACAGAGCAGCAACATACACTAGGATTCTGGTGTATTCACATATAATATGGCTGCACGGATTGACCAGGTTTGATCGGTTCGCTCCTAGCTGTAATAATGTCAAGTTGCTCCTTTTCATGGTCAGAGGGAAATGCTGCAGAATGGAAAAGTTAATTAGAATGAGCCCCTTCTTAATTAATCAGGGCTCTTTGGGAAACCAGATTGCGGGGACTTAAGTGGTGGTGGGGTGGGGTGTGTGTGTGTGTGTGTGTGTGTGTGTGTGTGTGTGTGTGTGTGTGTCGAGAACCAGATTTCTTTAGCCGAGCAATTTTAGGTCCAGTGAAATATGGTGCCACACTGGGAGATTAAGTGAGCGCAGTATGTTATCCTGCCGAGATTAATATGCGCAACAAGCCAATAGTGGGAGCGGAGAGAGTTAATTACAAAGAAGTAGGACGTGCAAGAAGACAGACAATATTTTTAAATTTGACTTGTTGTCGGCAGCTTGCTCTTATTGCCTAATTAACTAATCAGGAACCATGAGGGTGAATTGGATCATAAACAATACGACTATAAAAATATAGAAATGGAAGTTAACAGTGAAAAAAAAAAAATCCTTGCACTCAGAAAAGTAATAAATATAATTCATAGGCATGGCATATCATAAAAAGTGTAGCCATTGAACAGTTATGAATTAGTACTAAAACCACAGCTGCATGCTGCTATTGCAGGTCACAGCTTGATCTGACTGTTGTTAGTGCATTAAACTCAGACGCAAGTAGCACTAAAGTGAAACTGGTGTTATATACAAGCAATCAAAATTGTCGAATTTTGATGAATGTCATAAAAATTGTATTTTAGAATGTAATCCACAGTGTATACAGATCTAATGGGAATATACAATGATAAAGTAAGAAGTATTTAAGACTATGCATCGGCCAAATCCCAGAAAAAGTGGGTTGTGGATTTCAGCAAGCTGAAAGAGTACCTTAGCTAGTTTAATCAAGGTACTATGGAGCCAGAGGCTATTTTAGCACTACTGCTAACTGGATATTAAACCCAGGGTCAGCTACCCTCTCTTATCACAGCACTAGCAGAGCTTTTCCCTTGGCGCTTTACCATCCTCAGCAATCCGGACGTGTTCGTCTGTGAATCCTGGATGAGAGACAGCTTTGATGCTATCTGCACCTTGGGAATTTCTACATCCGTGCACAACTCGGCTGACTCGGTTTTACAGCTGAGCAAAAGCGCGAATGCACGTTCCGCGGATGACGAAACCGACATGAATTCATAAGAAACTGACATGAAACAAACATTTTGTGTAATTCATCTCGACGTTCATATAATACAGTGGAAATCGGCGCTTCTTACGTGTACAGGATCGGTTTTGTGATGAGAATAAACACACATTTTATCTGACATCTGTCATAACAAAGATGTCTGCATGAAAGCCTGATAAACAAACCCTCTCCCGAGGCATCCAAGCATTGTCTACAACCATCGTTAGAAATGAGTTGTATCCTTAACCGTGCCTATAAAACTCTCTATCTACAGTAAAGACATTATTACAGTAACAAGACTATAAGATTGTCAAGGAGACGACAAAGAGAAAAGTCACTAAGGAATTTACTCTGCACTCTCAAGATCCAGAAAGTATTAACTCTGGGAGGCAAATCATCATGGATCATTTGAATCGACCTTGATGTTGAATTATGGGCTATCGAAAGTCAGAAAAGACCACTATAAAATCAGTAACAACAATCATAATTAAAAAGAAAAAGAATGCAGGTCCATAATACACTGTTTGAAAATTAAGGCCAAGTTAAACCAATAATCTAAAAACATTAAATGAGATTTAAATCTTTGCTAAATTCTCAAACAAACTGCCACAAGACCATCCATTCTTTGACAATTAATTTGTACTATCCCGTTCTCCTTCTATCCACTTTTTTAAAGTCTTCCTTTGTGCTTTTATTCCATGCAAGACCCTCCCTTTCCTCCCCGGTGTTAAAGAAAAAACAGTCACTCCTCTGGCTGTCCGCAGCTCCCTGCAAGACCTCCCTAGGAATCTCTTCCCTCTCTAGAACCCATGACCCCTGAGACAAAGCACTGGCCATGCACAGCCTCAGTTCCACACCCAGCATCCTCCCTTATCCAGCTCCTCAACAGAGAATACACTCTACCAGAACTCTCACCTTTGACACAGCCTTCAATGGCTGGATGCAGTAGCCTCTAGTCTCTCGCAACCCTGCTGAACTACAGAGATGGTCGCCCCCCGGGGAAACACTAGTAATGACATAGCTACTCAAACAGCCTTTCATTAACAGGAACGTTACACTGACAAACTGCTTAAAATCGCTTACGGAACGACCTTTTTTTCTATGTCTTGGCGTTCTGCTTAATCTTACATGTCTTAGGCGGTTAATGCCTCAGAGGATTGTTTTATGTTAAATCAGGCAGCTGGATAAATGTTAATATTCAGCCAAGTCCTTGGTAATGGCAGAAGGCCACAGCATGCACTCTTTGGCTGGAATAATAATGAGCAATAATGATGTGTGATAATAATGATAATAAAACACTGCTTTGCATTTCCAGTGCTGCACTTAGCAAAAGGCTGATCTTGAATGAACAGTCAAACTGAATCAGTGGTGTGATGCTTTATGCCATGATGTGTTTGGAGCAACTAGCCTAAGCGATAGACTGTAAATATGGATCAGTACACCGATTCATTCTACACACTCGTTTAAGTAATGTGGTAGAATGTAAGCTCTTCTAAACTGAGATTTGAAGGCACCCACATTTCTAATTTCCAATGCTTACGAATCAAATGCTTCAAGATTGTTAATCAAAAAGAAAAATATTTCTAGGTCTGGACAGAGTTGAACGACTCATGAAGAGCCTGGAGGAATTCGGTCTATAGTTGTGTTATTCGCTTTTTCTTACATACTTAGCAGTCTGGTCACAAGAACGAACCCACCAGAACTAGTGTTGGAGTTTTAGTCCTTTTTTTCGAGTGGTCAGTGGATGCCAATGGTGGCGAGGGGCGCTTCTTTGGACGGTGTGAGACCAAGCAACTTTTCTTCTCCAGTGGCATGCATTCTTGATGTGGATTAAGCAGCAAAGACGGACCGCTTGTAATAGGCATAAGCTGCTTGGAAAAATACAGCACTATTTATTTCCACCTAATCTTGTCTAAGCATGGGACATTGTATTTTTTTTCCTAAGGAGAACGACAAAAGGAAAACGGTCACTTCCTCCAAGCTCTCCTTGGTCTTTCTGTATGGCTTAATAAGCACTGATTCAGATGTTTGTGGAAAAACTTTCCCACGCTCAGACGAAAAAAAATAAGGACATGGTGTATAATTCATGAGTGCGACTGCATGTGGTTAATATGAATTAACCACAAAGTATTGATCGTTCTTAATTATCACTATAACTAACCACGACTCCTTGGACTGATTGGCAGAAAGTGGTTTAATCCACATCTTTCGATTATCTCCATCACCACTCGTGAGCATAAACACCACTGGTTTGCTTTTAGTGGATATTTTATTCAAGCTGCTTGAAGGTAACAAGAAAAAAAATCATAAAGTCCTACACTGAAAGATGCTGTATTATATTTAGTTAAACAGCAGTCATCCAGCATCACAATGCAGCCTGAAGGAAAAGGAAAAAAAAAAAAAGCCATGCAGCTAGAGTGCGAGGCTTTGAAGTTCAGGAGAAAGGAAAGATTGAGTCGTTTTGTCAGTAATGGTGAGAAAAGGGCAGAAGCTTGCACCTACATCAACCTTAATTAGAAGCGTTTTCTCCTGCTGCTAGCTTGATTAATGGCACTTAAAAACACAGAACTAGAACAGACTAGATCTCAACGAAACAGAGAGAAGGACTTGCCATTGTCTAAACCCGCTTTCACGCTGACAAGCAACAAATAGTGCAGTTTATGTTATATGCGTGTTAGCACATTAGAAATATAATTATGAATTATAATTCTGTTAACCGGTTTTTTATACATTATATGATCAAAGATTTCTTTGATGGACCTGACCCAAACTGTTGGAACAAAGTTGGCATACGACGTTGAACACAAATGTTATAGAATAGAATGTTATAGAAGGTTCTCATTATGTAGATTATGCTGCAGAATTACAATCCCCCTTCACTTAAACCCAACGTGTTCCAGCCTGACAATTCCTCTGTGCACAAGGTGAGTTCTATGGAGAAATCAAATGATTGAGAAATCCTCATCAATGCTGGAGTAGAAGATCTCGACTGGCCTGCACAGCACCTTGACCGAAACCCCACTAAACACCTCAGTCTTAGATAATTTGAAAGGCAAACTGTACCCCAAGTTCTCTCCCGACATCAGTTCCCATTCTCAGTAATGCTCTTGGGGCTGAATAAGCACAAATCCCCGTAGCCATAATATCAAAAATAGTGGAAAGTCTGTGTGTGTGAAGCTTGCATGTTCTCCCTGTGCATGGTGGGTTTCCTCTGAGTACTCGTTTCCTCCCACAGTCCAAAAACATGCATTTTCAAATTACCTGCAGTGTGTCCAAGTGTCTGTCAGTGTGTGTGCTTATGTGCCTGTGTGGTTCGCCATGGATTGGCACCCTGTCCAGTGTGTACCCCACCTAATGCCCCGCGTCCTCTGGGATAGGATCCAGGCCACCTGACCCTGCACAGGATAAGCGGCATAGAGGATGAGTGATAGAGGGAGTAAGGGTTTCCTATTATAAGTCAAAAAAACAATGACGCAATATACGGTAGAGCAGCTCAATGTCAAACGAAAGGTAACTTACTGACTGTTACAAAAAAAAATAAAAAATGACACCAAGCAACCACCTCCTTAAAGACTTCAAATTTTACTCTTACTTTAACAGGTTAACAAAGCTCTCAGAATGTGTGTGTGTAAATGCTTCAGCTGAGATAGCCCTCAGATAAGGCAGTTAATCATACTTAATCATCCTCTGCCGCATGCACAATTTCAGTGTCAATGCATTAAGCTATTGCTGAGCCACTTGCCACCAGAGAACAGCCGAGCTGAGAAACATGCCAGGGGAAGGGCTACAGTAACTTCTTATATGAGGTCACAATAGGGGAAAAACATTATGGGCATTTTTAAATGCTGGCAAATACAAAAATGGAGAAAGTACAGAAAGCACTTAAAATAATAGCCTAGTGAACATTGCATTTTGTTAAAACCCTTTTTAGTCTGATTCATTATTAGTCATATGAAAGAAACTACCTTGCTAGTCCATTTGAAATTTTTACTAAAGAAAAAAATTACCTATTGTAATCAGCACATTAAAATATAAACCTGTGATCTGAATGAGCAGCTGCAGTTCTGTCAGAGCTGCTGTTATCAAAATTTAATTAACACTCTCTGACCTGGTCAGCACTGAGAATTCAACAGCGCTGTGGTGCAAGTCATTATAAAAGGACGAATCCAAATGATTGCTCCGAGTATTTTCTAGGAGCTGATGATATCGTGGAGGTTGTCCACTGCCTACTTAATTATTTTGTTCAAAAATACCTGACATACAAAAAAAAAACTTTCCATTTTAAAACAGCAGCTAAGCAATGATCCTTAATAATTAGAAATGAAAGCTTAATAATTGAAAATAGATGCAATCATTTTAGTAAGTAATGTACCAAAATGAACCTACTATGATCATGTATACAGAGGTCATGAATAATGCATCCACATTAATGCATTATAAAAAAATTATAATTACTGCATTGATTTTTATCCTCTCAAGAGACCACGGGACTTATTATTTCAAAAATTATTAAATGACAACATTAAACAATACATTACTTCAAAACACGTTAAAAAATGATCATGGTTGTCTTCTTCACTGCCTCCACTCTGTGTCCTAAATATCAGCTGTCCTGCGCACAGGGATGGCGATGATTAGGCGCTGAGGGAGTACTCACATTGACGAGGAATAATGAGAAGTAATGGCTCTCCATCATCTGCATTTAAAAGGGGCGCACAGCTCTAACAAGAGATTAGACCTCTCTGTCAGCATGTTTTATTCATCACTCGGCATGGACACCGAGGATACGTCCCGCTTTTCACCTCCGAAACATGTGTTCACACACGCAATTTATATCGTTAATCATGTCCCATCATTACGAGCGAAGAACAAATCTCTGGAGCGAAGCGCTGGAGGTGTTAATACAAAGGAGTCTGCAAATGAACGAATACACAATACATTTGTCCCCAGATCTATTTGGAATACTGACTGTTAACTGTTAATTAAAATAAAAATAAAAAAACACCTCCAAAGCACAAAGCTGCAATTATGATATTTCTGAACGTACACCTGGAAGAACAAAGACGTGCCAACAAAAGACTTAAGAGCATACACCGGGAAAAGCAGACGGCGCATTTAATCGGCCCTCATGTCTTTGTTATTTTTTTGTTGTTTTTTTAGGATCAGCACGAAACACTTGTGAGCATCTGTTCAAACACATCACCCATAAAAAAAGGACCCAATCACACCTGCTTCTGTATGTCCTCACACATCATCACAGCTGCACTATATTTCAGACTAAAAAATTACAGTCTATAGCCTCATTGATGTAGGTATATTATATATTGTGCCCCTTATTTGCAAATTTTGGATTCTACATTTACAATAAGTGTATATACATATGCTGTATACTTTTTTATCTTATTCTTTCCTGTTATGGGGTTCTAATACTTTCATTTCTTTCTTTCTTTCTTATCTAGATTACAACTATATATCCAATTCAATGCATAAAATCAAAGATAATGCAATATATAACATTTAAACATAACTTACAAACTGTGTTTTTGACGGGTTACACATGTTAAGCATGCATATATCGTTTGGGTTATATATTTTTGCATTTTCTACATTATCCTGTCATCGGTGCATTGAGAACTCAGTGGTAGGTTTCTTGCCTGCCATGCAGAAGGCCCGGGTTCAATTCCCACCAAATGCTCAAACCCCAGCCAATGGAGACAGTGACGGTCCCAAGCCCGGATGAAATGTGGCAACGAGGGGATTCTGTGTAAAACCTGTGCCAAGTTGTGCGCAGATTGGATGGTCCACTGTGGCGACCCCTCGACAGGAGCAGCCGAAAGACTAACAACATTATCCCGTCATCAAATGCTGTCACACAACGCCGGTGACCTGCTTCATTAATACCATGTTACGTCTTGATTGATCCTGTTATGATTAATCTTACTTTCCTTCTTAAGAACAGAGTGTTCTGTCACATTTATTTTGTCTACACGTCATGTCCGTAGCCATCACAGTATATCTGTGCTTAGTCTGTGTCACTTGTGTATCTTGTCATCCGACAGAGATTGTTATGTCTCGACTGGTCCAGAGTGTACTGATCCGTCCCCAGTGACCGCTGGCCACCTGCTCGGGTGTGAAACAGCTGTGGAGGCGCTGGGGCTCCAATCTGTCTCTGATTAAGCTTAGTGTCTCTCTCTCTCAATTTTCTTCAGCTTGTTCAAAACAAGTTAACTATTGCTTCACTATGACCCTGTCAAGCCTCATTAGCACATGGACTCCAGAGTGAGGATGTTCTTGACTGTCAGATCCTTGTCTTATTAGGGAAATTAACGGAATCTTAGTTTGGCATTTCCTAATGAACGAGAAACAAATTGCAGTTTCCAGAAAAGCTCATATTTTTCTTAACAGTTAATATGATTACCGAAACGAGTAGCTTCCTATATCTATTTCCCACTCGCCACTATCTCGCACAAGACGATGTCCTTATCTGTACATGAAATTGAATTAGATTTATGTTCATTTCCAAATAGAATTACTTATAACATGGATGGAGAAAACATCATGACGCTCCTCAAGATCTTAACAGAATCTTACTGGCCAGTCAGGGTTGAAGCTATTTGGAAAACAAAATACAGGCACCGTGCTGATTGTTGGCTGCTTTTGGGTGACTTTAGGCGTCTCCATTCCGCCATGACCCAGTTTTATCCACGCCGCCAGATTAAGGGTGAATACCACTGAAGAAACTTGGATCTCCACATGGTGCATACCTTTCCAGCTTTGAAGCTTTCAGCAGGGGGTCGTGGTGCACTTATCGAGGTCAATCGTTTGCAAGGACGGCGAGAGAAAATCACACTGTGCCTCGTATGAGCTTTAATTATCTGAAGTTTGAGGGAGAAATTGCTTTTCTCTCTCCTTGTACACTTTCAGAGACTCCAGTGCTAATACGCTTTACCCAGCAGTGACTTTTTGGAATCGGCTCTTTTCTCTGGAATCGATGAACAGAAAGAAGTGCTATTGGTCAAGCACTAGAATATGCATTGTTTAAACTTTGCCTAAGCATATTAAAAAGGCACTGAGGAGGTTAAGCTGTCCTTTAATGGAAGATGGAAATGCATCCTTCTAGCTCAGTGCCGATGATGCCACAGCTGGGGGTCTCTAGGATAATGGACGTGTTAAGGGAGACAAGTGTTTTGTATGGACCTTGAAGATAAACTGATACCTGAGAGCATGTTTCTTCTCACTAGTTGACTGAGGCAATGATGAAACAGAGACATAATTCTGGACCAGGAGAGATAGAGAAACAAAGTGATAGCTGGAAAATCTGGGAGGTGGCCGAGAACACAAACTCCCTGACGAATAAGATCTGTGTGTGTTATCTTAGGATGAGGGCAGCCTGGAGCCTGAACCTCCATGTAACCCATCCATTCTCTGACAAACACAGCCACCCCTACCACACCAGACGGATCATAAGTCACTCTCTCTCTGGATCTGCTGCTATTGAAATATCCAGCAGAAAGACATGAGGATGTTTCAAAATAAAACTTTGGCCTGTGTTTATTCAATCACCAGTCCCATGCTCTCTTCCAGGAGAACAGAAAATGTTCGCTCTATTGATGGGATCATGAGTGTGAATCCTGTTGATAGCCCAGCCGTCCATATCAATTCTTTCTGGGTGGAATGGATGGTGTTAAGTCTTCTGTGTCAGTCATGAGCAACACTATCCAACTGTATGCTTGTTTAACCTTGTGTATGCTGAGGATGGCAGTAAGTGCTTTTCTCACAGTGTGCTCAGCAGCTCAAAAAAAGGATGCCGTGGTTTACTTCATGTGACTGTGAGAAAGCACACTCTGCCCTCACTTAGTTTTTGTGGGAATGGAAAGCAGTGGAAATTGAAAATTTTGAAAAAAATAAAATAAAATAAAAAAATAATGCACCATAGCTACACTGCTAATCATTCCACTTGGGGCTGACTGAGGCGCTGAGCAAAAACAGAATCTCAGTGACCACATCCTCATATCCTCAGAAGAAAGTTATACTACATGTGCCACGAAGAAAATTTACAACAGAACTTTTATATCCATGGATAAAAAACAATTAAACCCCCCTCACAGAAGCGGACACACACACACACACACACACACACATAAAATGCAAGCAGACTCCCTGATTGATCTCTTATTTTGATGCTTCAACGGGTGACATTTATTGCTAAAATGTCCTCATGTTTCTTGTCACTTGCTTTGCCAATGTTACACACTGAGATCATGTCCCTAGAGAGAGAAAATCCTCTCTCCTGCCTTTTCATTTCATTTGAAAAGGAAGCTGAGGACAAGAATTCAGGCCTTATCTGAGGAGTGATAAACAGAGTTTGATGTAAACATGGACGAGTGTCTTTGTGTACTGAAGCTCAGCCCGCTCAGGTGGTAGCCCTGCTAGGAGTAATTGGCAAAGCGAGGGGGGCTGTAAGACTAATAGCATGGTGCCTTTAGCTAACAGTCTGGCAATCAAACCTTAGTGACAGGTTGCATAAAACTCTATAAGGAATGGGAAGAGCAGGACAAAAGATGCTCTATTCGGGTGGTCCTATATTTTTCTTTCATATATATCTATATCTATAATTTTTTTGTATACAACAAGCTGGACTGAAAACACAATTTACTATTAGAGCTCTCTCTCTCTCTCTCTCTCTGTCCATCTCTCCCACCCTCCCCTCAAGAGAATAAGGCTTTTAGCCCCGCTCTCACATGGGTTTGATCAAAGCAGATCTCATCTGCAGGAACGTTGTTAGCGGAGGAACACCTACAGATTCTATTAGAAAGGAGAAATACACAATAGTGGGCACCTATAAGCTTTTGCTTATAACATACATCCAAGCTCAAGCACGCATATACACACATATAAAAAGCAGCTAACACAATGCAATGCTCTTCTTAGAGTTTCTTGATGTTTGGAAAATGCCGCCAGGTCGTGACTCTATGCCTTCCTCAAGCATAGGAACACGTGACTAGTTTGAACTTCATCTCGTCCTCACAAGGTACACTGATTTCCAATGATTTCCATTTCCAACGACTGCAGCCTTTATATAAGTGGAGTTAAGGATATGATTACATCTAGCACAGCATTAATTAGCTGCATTAATAATTACATTAAGTGTAGGTCACAATGAGCGTGTGCGTGTGTGTGTGTGTGTGTGTGTGTCTGTAATTGAACAAGTGAACAGGCTCTACAGAGCCCCCTGCTGGCTCAATCACAGCCCTGTTGAGCATTTGCAATAGTAAATCTCAGCATCCCAAAACACAATGGAAGTAAAAAACACAACATGAGACAATATTGCTGTATATACACTCGTGTGTTTAAATGTGTTGCCTGAAAACAGAAAACTTTGTCTTCATTAATTACATTTCTCAGTTTATGTACCTGGATTAAAATATTCTGGTCTTGAGAGCAAACATAGAAATCCACATAAAAGGGGAGAAACCAAAGACCTAAATACCTGTAACCTACGAGATCTAATAGTGAAATAATCATAATAATAATAATAATAAAAATAATAATAATAAAAAAGCTATTGATGTAAGTGGAAAGGAACTACAAAGATGCTATAAAATGTTTATTTTAACTATAAAAGTGGACAAATGTGAAATAGACATCACATGGTGAATCACTCATCTTATAGAGTTTTATCTCGTTCTCTTTGACCAACACACACTAACCCCACCAACAGATAAAACCGGGTGTGCAAACTTCTGCCTTCAACACACACATAACCATAACAAGGGAAACAGCAGACTCGTAATCAAGACATGAAATCATCTATCTGTCATCACCAGACCACGAAAGGAAAGATATTTTATAATGCCAAAATATTTTACAAAATATCAGAAAATCTAATATTATTCCATGCAGGAAACCAGCAAACAAGACTGTAAATTAAGACTTTACTATTTCCCCTGTCCCAACCATCTATCACTGATCACTGATGTTTGTACCAAATGCACAAAGAAATGAAGAATCAGTTACCCGGCACACTTCATACAGTAGTTTGTATCGTTCTGCTGGCTTCTGTAAAGTACAGAGGCTGCATCCCATGATGAAGAGTTCACACCATCCAGCCTGCCTTCTGGAGCAGAGCAGTAACTCTGTATGCTCTCTCCCTCCTTCCTGTAAGCTCCTCTCCTGTGCTCTGCCTCACTAGTGAAGATTTATACCCTCTCCAGAATGCGGTGTTCGCTCTGTGTGTGAACACATCTAAGTGCCCGAGCGCAGTCATTTCCTGTCCTCTCGCTCTTCCTTTTATGTCTTTATACCACTAACGCACTTCTGCTTATACACTCCCACTCATGCATATTAAGCGGCGGGCTCACTAAATATTCATGAAGAGGGACGGACTACAAAGATGGGGAGGGGGAGGAGATGAGAAGTCTAATTGCTATCAGAACTAAAAAACAACAAAACCTGTGTCTTTAAAAGAAAAGCACAGCTCAGCCCTGAGATCAGATAATTCATGGAACTAAATTTTATTAAATCACTTGATGAAACCCTTAGTAATGCATGTTGGGGGAAAAAAAAAAAATATATATATATATATATATATATATATATATATTTTTTTTTTTTAATTAATAAAAATATTATAATCTGACATCTTTTAAGACCAAAATTTTTAAAAATGTTTTATTCAGTCTACTTTATAATGCTGCATTGATTGAGATTGAATCGTAATTAAGTTGTATACTTAGAACTTGCATAGTAACGTTTGACCATGTAAAGTATTTTCCCACGTGACCATGCATTTTACATGAACGTAGTTATAGATATTCTTAGAAGCCAAAATCAGGAAGGGGGGAAGCGAAGAACAGACTAAACGTTCTACAAATGAAACACACGTGCCGAAATGTACAACACACACTGAAGCATTGTGTTAGTCATGTTTTCAGTGACCTTTAATGCATTTTCCACACAAAACAGGAACAAAAAGACAATCCAGCAACCCGACTGCACCACCACTTGCTCCTACTAATGGCTTGGCCCGTAACCAGACAGACAGCCTGAACTAGTCTCTGCCTCATGAACAAGGCATGGAGTATAGTACAATGCCAAACAGCACTGATTGATGTAAAACAAAATAGCTTTTTGAGCAGCACTCGCTCGTTCTCTGGCCGCTCATTCAGACGCCACGTTTAACAAAAGGGAAAGGAAGGGCAGCGTAGACCTGGCGTCCTCCTGGCACTTCACTCTGGTGCCACTCAGCCAACCACAGCTAAACTCCAATTAGAGACAGCAGCATCAAGCTTTACTTGTGTATATACACACACACAAAAAAAACAACAACATTTATTTAGATGCTAGCCTATTAAAATGATAGGAATTTAATAATCGCATAACGAACAGTCACCTTTAACGACCATAATGCATTCACCAGTAAAAATGTAAGTGTACGTGATTGTACCATTGACTGGGTAAAAAGAAAGCATCAGACAAATGTCATAAGATTTCATTTCATTTGCCAGTATTTTCACACATTTCACAATTCACCTAAATGGGGTGCCAGATATGGTCTAGTGGTTAGGATACCTGGTTTTCTCCCAGGCGGCCCAGGTTTGACGTGGTGGGTAAGTGTGTTAAGGCTCTGAGCTACTGGTTGGGAGGTTAGCGTTTCAAGCCCCAGCTCCGCTAATTTGCTGCTGTTGGGCCCTTGAGCAAGGCTGAACTTATACTTAAACATCATAGGGCACCACACATTCACAACTTGAGTCAATTTCGTATAGTAAATCCAACAAATGCAATGTTTGTAAACAGCGGCAGGTAACTGAAGAACCCATAAGAAATCCATGCACACACTGGGAGATGGAAAACCCCATACACACACAGTGAGCCAAGCTCAGGATCAAAGTGGAGACCAAATGATCTGTGACGCCACCAGGACATTAACCATAACTGTTACTAAACAAACAAAAAAACTAAACTAAACAAAACAAAACAAAACAAAACATAAATTTGGTTAAATGAGTTCAATTCAATTTTATTTGTATAGCGCTTTTAACAATTGACATTGTCCCAAAGCAGCTTAACACAATCAAAAGAATTATTTAAGTTTGTATGGAATTTGAATGTGTATGAATCAAAATGGTCAGATAGTCCCAGTTGATCGCACTAGTGTGTTATGAAGCAATAGAAAAAAATTCAAGCACAGTTAGAGTTTAAACATTCCTTGCATAAGCTAAAGGGAAACAAAGGGCAAATGAACTCCTACTAAAAATATGCTTTATTAAGAAATACATTTACATTTAGGCATTTGGCAGATGCTCTTATCCAGAGCGACTTACATTTTTATCTTATTATACATCTGAGCAGTTGAGGGTTAATGGCCTTGGCTCAAGGGCCCCACAGTGGCAACTTGGTGGTTATGGGGTTTGAACCTGGGATGTTCCGAACCGTAGTCCAATGCCTTAACCACTGAGCTACCAGCTACAGTGGATTGACACTTAATGACGGAGCAGAAAATTTCCCATCTGCACAATTTCCTAGAACTACAAAATTGTGCAAAATATAGATAAAAAAAAAAACTGTTCAATTTTGAGTTTATTTAATAAAATCATGAACAAAAGTTGATTGTAAAAGCTGTGTTCAAAGCAAACGGCATTGTTGTATATTGCCAGCTAAATATCATACTACTAGGGCCATAATGTCTGACTTAACATTCCATAAATGCCATTTTATTTTCACACGCTGCACATTGTACAGAGCGTGCCAAAGATATCACTGGGGTGTGAATTCTTTCCTCTGCTGGGTGTATGAGGTTATCACTTGAGGAAATATTATTTCAGACAGAAAGGCTAATATGGCCTCCTCCCTGAACATCTCAGCAGACAGGATGTTCTCATACCTGTCTCGCTTACACGGGGCTAGGATGATGGCCAACGTGACACTCTGTGTGGACTTTAGTGCCAGAGGTGGGATTTCCTGAGGACGAGGCCAGATGTTTCCATATGATATGTAAAAACTGCTGCATCACAAACCAGCTGAGCAATTGTAATTGTCAGAGAAAGGAGCAACACATTCATCCCAACTGAAGAGCCTATTGAATCAAAGATTACATTGTGCCTTTCAGGAGCAACGTCTTACACTCCGTATAACCACCTGAACCTAAAGGGTCACAGTAGATGTCTTAGTTAGGGACAACTATATATTAACTAGCAATATAATCTCTGCACACCAGACAGAAGGAAGCAGAAAAAGATGTCCCAATGGAAATAATAAAGGATTAGGCTGTGACAACGGAAAACATGGGACGGCATTCTAGCTGCTGGAGGTGGGAGGGTTTATCTACAGGAGGACAGCCACTGCTTTCTTCTCACTTTAATTAAAGCAGCACAGCCAGTGACCCGGCCTGTCTGGACATTTGTTCTGATTCGCTATCCATATTCATGGCCTGGTCTCGCTAAATCTTAACACTTGCCTGTGCTGTTATTTTAGCTGCCACTACAGAGGGATCAGGAGCCAGATGCATGCTCCTAAAAACGCACACAGTCTAGATCTCACTTTAAGAGTATAACTGGTGATTCATTGCATTATTTCTATGACAGATAGTAAGATCAGTCTGGCCATGTGTTCCTTAAATCTAAACAGTTCAACTTTTAATAACAGTTCAGAATTTGTATATCTTTGTCAGTATAACCTTGGCTACAGTACCTCTATAAACTCTAAGTGCATAAGGACAAAAGTGCTCTATAACATGACTCAAGCTGTGTAAAGGAAATTTATCTTCCTCCATTTAATACACCCTCTGGAGAGCAGGGTTCAGACTCCAGTTAATAGAGTCATGCCCTCAACATTTCAGCACAACACTAAAAGAAATACCAGGCTATCCATCTGTCTGAGCTACAGCAAGATCAGATAATTAACAGACACTGGTCCAGGTAACAACACGGGCACGGCACATATGGAACCAAAAAAGGCTTTTTACTGTAATAAATACTAGACTGTATCAGAAGTGAAAAACTTTTATTACTAATACTAATAATTGTAACCTTCTCCAGTCATAATGGTTACCGTGCATGAAAGTCATGTGATCATTATACAGTATACACTACATCAGCACAAAGATCCTGGCTAGGCATGATTTATCAGTACAGTGCCAAGCTGGAACCTCGGTGTGCCCAGTGGTACGAGTTCTTAAGCTATTTTTTAAGCGTTCTTAAAATCTTGTATTGCGAAATGCATTTTTCCATAGGAAATAATGTAAATAGAGTTAATCTGTTCCAGCCACCCAAAAATATTACCAATTTCCAACACTATAAACATATTTTTGCAATTAGAAAAGACATGTAAATGAAGTCAAATATGAAATAAACAGACATTAAACCTAAATTAACCTTAATTTATGATTCCTTTGGCACCGGCTGCTTGGGACTGATGGTGCTACCTCTTCACAAAATTTTGCACAAAATGCTGCAAATCCCGGAAAAAAATATCTATACTCGCTTCGTTTGGCGAGTTACTTATGCAAGCATTCGCCTCGTATATCGAAAATCCTTCGTTTGCTGAGGAATTTTTTTTTGCTAAATTTCAGTTCTTTAAGGCGAAAATTCTTAAGGGTGGGTTTCATATGCTTGGGTACCACTGTTTTACAAAAGCAAATTAATACTGACACCAGGCTGAGGGGACACCACACAAACTTATGTTAAAAGCCAATAAAGCCATAATGTTAAAAGACAGATGAGAGTTTCTGACTACCAGAAAGACAGTGATAGTGAACCTAAGATTTCGCAGTGGACTAACATTTAAAATGAATTAAAATGATGTAGTGGCATCAAAGGGCACAGTGCTATAAATGTCAACCAACCATAATCAGAGCGTGTGTATTTATTATCAGATTCTTACAGGTTCAGTCTATTTCACTACATTGCAACAAACGTTACATTTGTTCTGCTGGTGGACAGTTCAGGGGTAAAACTAATATAGACAGCCACTAGGCATATTTATATATCACAACTACAGAAATCCCTGTCTGCAAAAACATACTAAATAAATTAAATACTGGGGGAGGAAATAAGTGTCAAACATTCTGATGTTGCTCTGCTGGATGCTGATGCATAACCGTTTTGTGATCAACGTTTCTACATCAACTCTGCCGTAATCAGGCTTGAACACTGCACTACCAAGAGAGGTGGTCTGAGCTACGGTCAAAATATTTCCCACCATATTCAATACTAATCCCTGACAGCAAAAGATATGATTTCAATGTGACAACGGCAGGAAAAAAAAGCACAGAAAATGAAGAAGCGGCAATGAAAAGCTGTCAGGCACAGGGTTCTTAGTCAGAAGGACAAGAATGGATTTAAATGGAAGTAAATTGGCTGAGGTGATGAGAGAGGTGGGACTTGGCCCAGGGAAGTGTATTCTCTGTCTGTCTGGCATTGCTAATATGTCTTCAGTCTTGGCATGTTTCCAACTTACACCGAATCGTCCCCACTGGATAAAGCAGCAGAACGTCTATAATAAGGGCATTAAAATCGGGTCCTGACCTTTGCCGCAATAAGCCCTCCTTTCACCCCACTCTAGACGGCTATAGTAAGGCCTAATAAAACCCTATTTACAGTTCATTATCCAAATGCCATGACAGTCCTCTAGCCGGCTAACTTATGTGGCTTGTCAACGCTAGGTATTAGGATGGATATTAAACGTGTTCATATTTCATCTGTCAGCCTTAATGAGATGGAAATGGAGTCTCATATTGTGGGGAGAAGAGTGCTGGACACCTTTTTTCTGTCAGGTCTGGGAATAAGTAGGGTTTTTGGTGGATGTACAACCACACACGCACACACGCGGACACGTACGCACCGATCAGAAATGACATTAAAACCAATAACATTAAAACCACTTATGTTTGGGGTTCCCTTGTGCCACAGGAAAGCTCTAACTCCTCAGGGCATGACTCCAAAAAAATGTCTGGGGGTGTGGGGTGGTGTCTGGCACCTGTACGCTTTGGGTGCTGTGGGTTGCGGGGTGGAGCCTCGATTGTGATCTGGGGAGTTTGGAGGAAGGGGCGACAAGCTTGGGCTCTTTCCCTGCTAGACCCCATATGCGGGAGGCTGTGGTGCACTGGGTGTTATATATACAATACTCTGCAAAAGTCTTAGGCACATGCAAATAAATGCTGTAGAGAAAGCATTCACCAAAAAGAAAAAAAATCCCAATAAACAGTAATTAATGAAACAAAGTCAGTATTTGGCATGGTGTCGCTTTGAGGACGCTTTAGTCTAATGTACAATTTGTGCAGTTTTATATCGATGCTTTTACTGAGAATTCTGCAGAACCTCCCACAGTTCTTCTGAGGAGTTTGACTGTTGCACCTGCTTCTTTGTTGCATATAAAACCCAGCAGCTTCGACTTTTTTCTGTCTGAAAAGTGGTCACTTATATAATGTGCTCCTTGCGTTTCTGGCATACAATTACATTATACGATACAATATTAAAAACAGGGTGCCTAAGACTTTTGCACAGTACTGTGTACATTTACACACGCAAACATTGACAGACACTGTATAACAAATCAATGCTACAATTGCTATAATTCTTTTGATTGTGTAAAGCTGCTTTGCGACAATTACAATTGTTAAAAGCGCTATACAAATAAAATTGAATTGAATTGAATTGAATTGAATACAACTGTGCTGCCCTTTTAAAATTCTGACACGTTTCACTGCTAATTATCTACGATGCTCATCCCTTATCAATACAAATCCCATTAGCACAATAAATCAATATGATGAGCCAGACAACTTGCATGGCAAAGTACAATTTGTCACATCTCCACTTCCCATATGTCACCCTGCCTGCCTATTCACAAAAGGGTAGCTTTTAAGTTGCAGTCCCTAATCTTTTTAGTAGAAGATATGAATAATACATTTGTACCAGCTACCTATTGAACGCTTCAATTTCTTGTAATTAATCGATGGGCAATGAATAGTCATGCTAATGATGAGCATGGAAACTGCTAGCCTGCAGTGGATGTGTAAGGAGAAAGAATAGTGGAAAAAGAATTAAATACCATATTGGATTATCCATGTAGACTTAAGGCTATAGGATTAGACAATACTGTATACATCAATATAGTTTGATGTTGCATTACATTAGATTTCTTCCGTAAATCCGTACCATCTTTTGCATCTCTCCAATCTCACACTCTCCATACAGCCCCGCCCCTATTCTCTCCCTGTGTTGACCCCCACTCTCCCTACATCTACATCTTGGCATTTGGCAGACGTCTTTATCTAAAACGACTTACGTTATTATACATCTGAGCAGTTAAGGAGCAAGGGCCTTGCTCAAGGGCCCAACAGTGGCAACTTGGTGGTTGTGGGGTTTGAACCTGGGACCTTCCGAACCGTAGTCCAATGCAAAATGCAATGCTATTGTGCATTTTGAAATTACGACATGCCTGAAAAGTGTGTTTATAAGCCCTCAATGTGTATTTCCTTCTCTTCATGACAATTCTATGAGCTCTGCTAAAGTGGCCCTCTTATTTCTTTTTGTTCCATTCATATTTTAACTCTAGTTTTATGGCTTTGGTTTACAACTGAAAGTGCACTTACTCCACTTTGCAGAAAATACGTATAGTGTATAGAGATACATATATTGTGTCGATATTAAGCCTAAAAATACTGAAATGTAAATTTTTTGTCCATATCACCCACCTCTAGTACGAGTTACCCAAATGGCAAACCAAGATGAGTAAATTTCCTTCCGAAAGCCAATTTAAGAGGCTTCTCAAACTGTAACAAAAGCATGTCAATACCACATCATTTGGGGGCCTCAAAGAAGCACTCAAAACACTTTTAAAGAGCGAAAAACAGACACAAGGTGCACTTAGCTAATGTCACAATTTCTCTTACAGCCTGGGTTATTACCCTCCCCATTATTCCCTGGTAGCTGTTTCCCTCAACATAGCTATCGAAAACCTTTGGTTTGTTTGTAGATAATTCCATCCTCCTACCCCCTCTGGCCCTGTAACAAGAAGGAGAACGAGGGGAAAATGGACATTTTCTTTCTCTTTTCTATAAAAAGATGACAGGCCCTGTAATTTTGCTCCAATTCAAACTTCATTTGTAATGGAACACTCCTGCTACCATTTTTAAAGAGTACAATGGCTCAGCTCAATCAGGAGAGACATCATGAATCCATTACGCTCGGCCAGAAAAGCTTGCCCCATTCTTGTCTGGCCAGACAACGAGACAAGGTAGACCGAGAGAAAAGAGTAAAGTGTGTCGTCCCAAATCCCCATGTAAAAACCTTTAATGTACACCAATCAGCCACAACACTAACACCACCGCCAGGTGAATTGAATAACATTATTCAATTATATACCAGTAAACTGCCGACAGGGTCAGGGGCACCCAAGGCTCATTTATGCCTGTCTGGACCACAGGTTAGCCTGCCTGGTCTGATCACAACACAAAAAAATTTCAACAAAAAAAAAATTCAATGCTGGCTACGATATACAGGTATCAGAATACACAGCACATCACAGCTTGCTATGTAAACGCAGAGAGATCAGGGTGGTTGATCTGTCCTCCAAATTTCCCAGCTCTCAATACGCCCGAGCATCTATCTACAGCACGCCACTTGTGCATCTATCCACAGCACGCCACTTGTGTCCCAAAGCCAGACAGGTCTTGCGGCCACATGCCCCCAAGGACCAGAGCTGCACCGCTGGCACAAGGGGAAGCAACACAATATGTTCCTGGCAGATCGGTGTATTAGGATGTATTATGTCTGAGCTTATATCGGTGTATTAGTAGGATCAAAACAAGATCATACTAATCACTCTAAGCTCTCATAATAAATGTGGCTTGATGGGTCAGCCCTTTTGGTATGTAGGAGTTTACTCTCTGAAATATGTTCAAAAAGCAGAAATTGACTGGTCTCCTAACTAAACCCATCAGGTTTTCTATGAATATGACTCTTATGTGCTCGTTTTGCTCTTCCCATGATTGAGAGAAACTCACATCAGCAGGGCCACTAGTCCTCTGGAACTGGGCTGCATCTGTGGAATCGATGTAGGTGCTGTAATGTGAAATGAGTAATCAAACTTTTCGACTGATTCTGTCCCCCTGCTGTCCATAAAACAGCAATTGATCTTCACAGTGATTTTTTTTTTTTGCTGCTGCTTCTAAATGTAACAAACAACAAAATCTTGTCAGTCATGAGGTGGGGGACAGGACAACATGGCTGAATGGAAGCACACTGCTGCCAGGCCAAATAAATAAATCATTGATTAATTAAATCAAATAAAAATCAGCATGGACATGTTGTCTATCAAGTTGACCTTATTATTGTTAGAAAACAGTAGAAACAGTCATTACATGAAAAGCTTGTGTTTGTTGTTGTTATTAGAAAGTATGTCACTATTATAAAAAATCGTCTTAATAATATGGATGAATTGGATTGTTATGCATTAACAATCCCCAAACCATTCTCAAATCCCTATTTGCAATATTTTTCATTTTACTCCTTCTGTCACGCTGATATATTAATCATTTCTTTTCTCTACAGCATCAGCTTATCTAATGGAGTGCACTGAAGCGCATCCTTCCTTTTTCGAGCCCTCTTCTCGTGATGTGTTTTCAATTACCGTTGCCCGGACCCACAAAGGCAACCTGTGTGCTAATTCAATAAAGACACAAAGGGGCCAGGGGGTGGGGCAAGACCTCCCATTGTCATGGTAACGGTTGACTGACAGTGCTTGTTCTGCTCCTCTCTCTTGGCTCCCTGAGTGGCAAATGCTTACTTTGTACCTGTCACTCAAATGTTGACACCAGGACCTTGCACAGACTTGTGTGTGTATGTGTGTAAAGTGTGTATACATGAGATGAGGAAGGGTGAAAGGGCTGTTGACCATGGCCCATTCCCAGCAGGACACGTCCTTTAAACGGGCCCTCAGAAAAGACACTTACCAGATGGTGTTCCCTTTTTTTAATGACAAATTCTTCATAACCGAGACTACATTAGACACACTGCAGCTAAGTGATAGCATATTTAAATGTGCATATTAGAACCAAAAGAAGCATTTTTAATTTATTAAAATAGAATAGAATAATAATGAATTGGCACCCAATTCAAGTCCAAACTTTCTCACAATGGCTACTTTCACATTGCCAGAACTCAAATAACTGATTCAAATCTAACTCAAATCTCAAATTTTTTAACCCTAATGTGACTGGTCTGATTTTAAGGGCTGTCTGAACATATAAATCTGATGCCTTTTCAAATCAGATCTGAGTCACTTTTGTACGTGGTCCTAGATCAGATAAATATCTGATACATGGTGGAATTCATGCGTCTGGCTTTCTTCCTTCCACTGCATCTCAACTAATACAGCTGACTAACTGCTTGCCACCCTCCAGAGCAAAATCCCAAGCATGATTCTCCTAAAATAGCATCCATTGTGCTCACAAAATATGACATGCTTTACCCCAGATAGCGTGAGCAAAGACATATTGATGCGCGCATGCATGCTGTTTCAGGACAGATGCCTCCACATTAGAGTCAAATAAATGTCAACTGTAATTATGAATATGAAAAGTCATGACTTGCAAGTCCAATCTGACCAAAAAAATCTGAATTGAACAATGTGGCTTGTACTGTCAACATAACTTATGTCTGTTGAAGAATCCTGTCCTGAATGTATCTTTTTATGATTTTATAATGTAGCGAAGACCAGTTTCTATAAACACACAGCTTGAGTGACTTGATCTCCAGGGACACTACTAAAAAGAATGAGTTAGGTATAAAAATAATTACAGGCCACAGGGAATTAACAGTCCATGACTGCTGGAAATACGAGTAAATGTTTAGAAACTTCTCAATACTCAAAAATCAATATTGCAAACCCAGAGAGACCGTACACACTATTGAGCACTGTGTTCATGCCAGACACTTGAACGTAGGTCGATCAGGATTTACTGTCAGCTAGAATGGTCGTTATAGTGAGACAGAATTCAGATAGTAGATGCAATCATCATATTATTTGTGATCTTTTTCATGGTTAATGTGCAGTGCAGTTTGGACAAAAACACAATTATGTTCTTATGTTGTTAGAAATTTGATTAGTAGCATTTAGGCTGTGGTGGAGCATTTCAACTTTAATGGACATTTTTTATATTGTACATAGTCCATAACTTAGCAATATTTACTCATAGCTGCTCATATTCTGAGCCAGGTAATCACTCTAGATTCTGTAGATTCTTCTTTCATGTTATTCAAATGACCTTCCTGCTGTCTGTGTCTCTGAGATCGACAGATTTTCCTCGAGTGGACATTTTCAGATAAAAGGTTTTTCAATAGCAGCTAGACAAGTACAATTAAGTACAAGCCATTCATTTTAAACAGTAACACTAATAGGGGATAGAAAATAAGGACTGAAGATTCATGCTTTTTTCTGTTTGCTGTCAAATGTAATAAAGCATGAGATAATGTACATCACAAATTTATGTATATACTAAAGCGTGTGTAACTTGTGTTGTTGATGATTTAAATGTTATGTCTCGTACAGTGACGTTTCTAATCAACCCCCCCAGCTCAGTAGGTGACGGTATTGCACCGACCTCCCATAAACTCAAAAGAAGATAAAGCAATACTCTTACAAAAGGAGACAGAAGAAATTTTTACGGTACCTACTTAAAAAAAAAACAGAGATATATTTTTAGGGTATTCGTCAATATATTCGTGTTTAACATTTGTATGTCTAAGTTTATTTTGAACAAGAATCAAAATCTCACCAACAAAAGATTATAAGATTAAGATTCAAAACATTTAATTGCATAATTGATTAAACTGCAAAGCTCTGGCATATACACATCGATCTGCCGTAACACTAAAACCACTGACGAGTGACATGAGTAAAGTTGAATATCTCAAGGGGTGAGATATATTAGGCAATGAGTGAGCTGTCAGTTCTTGAAGTTGATGTGTTGTAAGCAGAAAAAATGAGCAAAGTAATGGGCAGATGTCAAAATCTGAGCAACTTTGACGAGGGTCAAACTGTGATCGCTAGTCAACTGGTTTCCATCATCTTGAAAAATGGCAGCTCTTCTGCGGTGTTTGATATGCAGTGACTAGTGTCTACCTAAAGATAGGCAAGAAAATGTATGAAGAATTTGTAAGCATTCAAATATCTATCTGTCTATCGATCTATCCATTTAGACACACCTTCTAAGTCCATGGTCTTTCCTAGTTTTCTTTGTGTTGTAAAACAATGCTGCAGGCATCCCAACTATGCAATGATCTTTGAACAGTTGATATTTGAGATGTGTCTGCTATTTATGCTCTGTAAAGCCTTCATAATGGCTCAAATCTGAGGTGCTGTTAATAGGAACTCTGAGGTGCTGTTGAATGAACTTCTGCTCTGCAGCAGAGGTAAGTTTTGGTCTTGCTTTCCTGTGAAGGTCTTCATGAGAGCCAGTTTCATCATGGGGCATCACTGACTGTTTTGGTTACTTTATAACTTAACTTAATAATTTTTTTTTTAAATCTAGAATGTAGAAAAATAAACCCAAACTCGTGTCCAACCTTTTGCCTGGTGTGTAACAGCAGTCCAATACTGTACATCACTAATATATTGCTCCAGGAAGGGTCTAACCTAAACAACATGCCTTCAACTCATTATTGCGCAGCTTATAAACAACACTTGATCCTGCATCTCCCATTATGTTGCGTTTTTTATGTTTATTTTATATTGTGCTCCGACAGTAACAAAGCCATGAGATTAATAAAATGAAGTCGTAAAATCGTAATAGGCTGTTTTATAATGCTTTTAATGTGCTATTTTAAGCTAACATAATACCGTCAATGTTATAGTAATTCAGTGTGGTCTATATAAAACACTCCCATGGTTTGAAGGTTGAGCTGATTGAGCGCTCATTTGCTCCACTTACAACTGGTTCATGATTTATATTCTTGAGATAAAATTTAGAACTAGAACACGACACAATTTTTAGTATATGCTTTAACCAATCCGATCTGGCCTTCTGCTCAGCTTTTAAACATCATGCAGATTTACTGTTGATGGCGGGTTAGATGGCAAACAGTGTTACAGAAAATGATGGTTCAGGGAAAGCCAACATTGTGTATTTTTTATTCTGAATCCAAGGGAGGTAAAATAGCGAACCTTGTCACTGTCACATAATTACACAGCACACAGCATGTCTGCAAGCCACGCTTGTTATTTGGGTCCAATTTTCTCTACCCCCTTTCTCACTATTTCCAACCTCTCTCTTTGACTGTGTGCAGCGTTTTCCCTGTTCGAAAGCGATGGTTGCATCCCAGACTCGATGATGTTTTTTCGCCTACCTTTGATGCACTTTCCACACGGCTAATTCATTCAAATTAAGATCATATTCAAAACTGGAGCTCGTGTGGTAATGTGCCTTACACTGTGATTCTACCTGGCTGCTCGAAATGATCATTATTAGCGTTGCGATGTAACGGCAGCTGTGTGTATGTTTGCGTTCCCTCTCTCTTTCAAACTGTCTGTCTCTCAGTGGGGATTTGTAGTACCCAGTGGTAGTGGGACATGGAGTGATGGATGCTCATTACTCCAAACTCCCTTCTCTTTCATGCTCTGTCACGCTTCACCACACACCAGCCGATAATGAGGCAAACAGGTGAGAGGGATTACAACACCCAAACACACACGCCCGTGCACGCGCACACACACACACACACACACACACACACACACACAAAACAAAAAGGAAGAGTGAACATGAGAACCATAACATCTGAACCAGATAAAAAGCTCTTTGAAAACAGCATGAGGGGAAAAACATGTTGAAAAAGGAAAAAGCTCACATCGTCCCTGCAGTGGATGTCCACAGACTTGTAAGAAACATAACACACACACAAATCTCTACTGTATACATCGCACTAACAGACACTACCACGGAAAGAGTAAGAAATGAAAACAGTCAGAATTTGCATCTTTTTTTAAGTAGCATCCAGAGCATTTGTGTTGCTATAGCATCCTGTTCCTGGATGGCTGCTCTCGCCTAAAAACTCTCTCACACACACACACCACATAAAACTAATCAGCTATGAAGAATGTGAGTTCAAACGCAAACCAAGAGGGTTAGAAAAACATGCTGACATCGTGGCCTCAGTGCCAGATATGAGGAGAGACAGTGCTTGGCAGGGATGCAAAGTCTCAGCAAAAATGTTCAGCCCAACCTCATCCGCAAAAAAAAAAAAAAAAAAAAACTTAAACCAGACCAGAATGTTGGGATGCTGGAAAACGAAGCTTCTTCTTTTTGCCCTTAGCCTTTGCATGAAAAGCAAGTTCACTTCGTACCTTTTTCCAATCTTAGAGACACATCTTAAAGCAGAAATGCTTCTGTAGATCTTACACACACACACGCGGTCGCACTAACTGTACAGGTTTACTTCGTTTGAAATTTAATTAAAAGCATTTGCTTTAAAACAAGACCTTGGCAGCCATAGGCTGTTTAACCACAACATGGTTCTGAAACCGACCCAATTAGGTGTTAAAATCATGATCCTGCTGCGTGAAAAATGTCTCAACTAGTCACATGACTCCCTCTGCCTTGTTTCACTTTGTCTTTATAACACTCATTAACATTACCAGTTGACAACATTAGGATAGACGATACGACCTCGAATTGTATTTTAATGGAAAGTTTTACCATAACAAGCATGATTTCTGCAATAATCATGCACACCTACAGTATTTAAGACTATGCTTTTTGCTATAATGTTTTTGTTCTAAAAAGAACAATTAACCAAATGACCTTTAATAAACTTTTCTTTTGTACTGAACTAGATTGCACAATAGACCTATAGAACATGATTTCATGCTTTATTCTTTAACTTTACATGAAAACATCACACAAACTGCAGGCACAACATTATAAACATCCATCTTATATACTTAAACTTCACTATTTTTTTTTATTTGGCATTTTGTTCACTAAATTCTCCTTTTCTGGTGCAAACCTCGACTAATGCCATAACTGAGTTTTTTTTTTCCATCAAATCTTTTCCTTGTGTTCAATTCAACGGTATCAAGTATGATCATGTTTTAAAATTAGCCCTGAATATCTTCACCTTTTGGTGGAGGGGTTTTATAGCAAAGCATCAGACAGACTTCTGTTTCGTTACAGAGCGGGACTTTACTTGCAGTCGGTGTCCGAGTGAGGGGAGGGGAGGGATGCGGGAGGAAGATGCAAGCACCCAGACTTCGATAAAAGCTCCCGGGTCTAAAAACCAATCCAGCCTTCTGGGCTATTTCAAGAAGAAAAAAAATAAATAAAGATGAACTGACTGACTAGTCAAGCTATAGTTCTGTCACTCACCCAGTTCAAATAGTTATCGATGACACGACCATAATGAGTAAAAGTATTGTGAAAGCGAGTAAAGGAACAAAACATCGGTAACAGTAGATTTAGCAGTATTGTGATAAGAGAGAAAGAAAGAATCTGTGTAGAGAGAGAAAAAGAGAAAGGACAGATTCAGAGGTTAGCCATGCTCATACTGCAGTGGATAAACTGTGCCACCTTGGCATAGCAGGGATAGTGGAATCTCTCTCTCTCATGTGTGAGTGTGTGTGAGTGCATGCATGAGGTGAACTGCAAGAAATGTAAGAACAAAAGCAGTTCATAAGCCATTAGTAATAAGTATCATCACAGTCTTTGAGTGTGTGTGTGTGTGTGTGATATTTATGATGAAGCTATATATATAACCTTCCAAACCTACTGATGCTGAACTGAAAAAAGAAAAGGGCGGGGGAAGGGGGGTTGACAAGCGCCAGGCAATCTTGACTGAGCTCCACACCTTTCCAACACCCCTGGTCCAATTATGTCTTTAATAATTTTCAATATAGGAATCATGATAATTCCTTTTCAATCACAGGCACAATGCTACCAGACGTAGACTACAGACGGCGTTTTCACTCTCCACAGTCCTGAATGTCTCTGTTAGAGTGAGATTTAAAGCGAGATAAAGTGGGATAGAGAGTTCTCTCAGGCGGTACTTTTGATGGATGTTAGCAGTTAGATATTGTTCAGTGGGTGAGACCTGCACTGCACGATGAAGTAAAGCATAACTGCACTGCAAATGTCAGATGATGTTTATTTATTAATTTACTTGGAGAAATTATATTTAATTTCTCTGGTGCATTTCTAAAAACTTGCACAATATATAAATAAGGTGCTCTGAAGCTCGGGCATCACATGGTATAATGAACTCATTATTTTATACACACACACACACACGCACCACTATTGCACAGTTGTGTTCAAAAGTTTGAGAACCTTGAAAGAATTTGCAAGATGTGTACCATTTTTATAAGTAAACATATTTATTTTATTTCTTATAGTACTCAAGTTCATATGTAAGGCATAACGGAATGGCATAATCAAACAAAACAGGACAATAAAGAAAATGAGGAAATAATCCCAGTTCAAAAGGTTTGCATACCTTTAGTTCTTTATATCGTGATGGCATGCAGTGTAATAATTGTACATGAGGTCCATAATTCTCTCAGGTGGTATAGCTGCCCATTCTTCTTGGAAAAATGCCCCCAGTTCATGTTAATCTTTTGGTTGTCTTGCGTGAAACGCATATTTGAGATTTCCCCAAAGTGGCTCAATGATATTGAGGTCAGGAGACCGTCATGGCCTCTCCAGAACCTTCACCTTCTTCTGCTGTAGCCATTGGAGGGTCAACTTGGCCTTGTTCTTTGGCTCATTGTCATGTTGAAACATCCAACTGTCCAACATCCAACTGTCCAACATCCAACTGTCCCATGTGCAGCTTTCGTGCTGTAGAATGCAAATTGTCTGCCACTATTTTCTGATAACATGCTGCATTCATCTTGACATCAATTTTGATCATCTTCCCTGTGCCACTGGAGCTCAACACCATGCTTTACAGTGGGGATGGTGTACTTTTCACCATAGGCCTTGTTAACATCTCTCCAAACAGAGCACAATTTTGGTCTCATCACTTCAAATGACTCTGCTGCAGAAGCTGTGAGGCTTGTCTAGGTGCTATCTGGCAAACGGGCCTTTTTGTGGCATGGGCCCAGTAACGGCTTTTCCCTGGCAACTCGACCATGCAGGTCATTTGTGTTCTAATACCCTCCTTATTGTGCTTCCTGAAACACCACCACTTTTTTCCAGAGAAGTCTGTATTTCTCTCCAAGTTGTTTGTGGGTTTTTCTTTGTGTCCCGAACATTTCTTCTGTCAGTAGTGGGTGAAATATTTCTTGGTCTTCAACAGCACTGACTGGCATTTTCAAGTGTTGAGTTGTCATTTTATATCCTTTTCTTGTTTTATAAAAGTTTAATGACCTTATTGCGCAGATCCATTGGCTGCTCTTTCATCTTCCCCATGGAGCAGCCAAGTCAGTGCATCACCTCCTGACACTAATTACAATTACAATGAGTCACAGGTGTGAATAGCCCTTTAATAGCCATTTAAACCTGTGTGCTTATAATGTGGCCGAACATTCAAGGATATGCAAACTTTTGAGCAGTGTTGTCTGTATGATTTCAGTTATCATTAGGTTTTTAAAAAGGAGTCAAACACCTATGTGATAATTAATGACTTTACATGACCAGTATCTTTAAATAAGAAAAAAAATCTTTTGCATTATCAAGTCATATTTTCCAAATAAATGGTGATGTTTATCAATTTTTTTCAGGGTATGCAAACTTTTGAGCACAACTATATGCAGGTGCATGTGTGTATGTGTGAGTTGGGGTCAGCAGTGAGCAAATGGAAAAACTGATGGAACACATTAGCTCATCTGAAAAACAGCACTTCTGATCATTTGATTAGTGATGTTATATCTCCCCCCACAGGCAGAAACTGGTAATGCATTTAAATTATGAAGAATAACCAGGAAAAGCTTGTGTACATGATTTCATCTAGTGCCATTTAATTCATTTATAATTCACTTACATTTAACACACACACATTTTCCATCTGCAATTTCCCTCAGGATTAAAAGATAGATTTATACACATAGCACAGGATATTGCACACACCGATCAGCAATAACATTATCACGACCCGCCTAATAATGAGTGGGTCCCCACTTTTGCCACCAAAACAGTAATGACCTTTGTGTTCTGACACATTTATATGGGAAGCAGCATTAACCTTTTCATCAATTTCTACGACAGTAGCTTTCAAATGGATCAGATTACAAGGGCCAGGTTTCGCTTCCCACAGGCATCAGTGAGCCATGGCCGCCTATCACCCTGTCACCGGTTATCCTTCCTTTCGCCATTTTTGAGAGGTCTCGAGCGCTGCAGACTGGAAAGATTCCACAAGAGCTGCGGTTTTGGAATTGCTTGGATCCAGTCATCTAACCACCATAATTCAGCCATCAATATTTCCTAAATGATTCAATTCTAACCAGGATTTTTTTGGATTGTGCAGAATAACAGTACACTACCCTTATTTCTCTATATAACCCCCTGCTACACTAAGGCACTATTTCACTAGTGCTTGGATACCATTAAAGTAGAAAGTTTTCTCAGTACTCCAGAGCCTTGATCATGTTGCCTGCATCATGTCTGAAACGCTGGCCTCCCAGGAACTCCTTTAATAGCCCAATCATGTGGAAATCACTTGAAGTGCAGTCAGAACTGTATATGGCAGTAACTCCCAGACGAGTTCCTGTGCAAGCGGTGCGATCGGCAGTATGAGGTTGTGCATTGTCCTACAAAAACAGAATGCCTTCGGAAATTAATTCAAGATGTTTTTCCCTGAGGGCGATGCATTCGCTGAAACGTTCATGGAAACGACTGCAGTGGGCTCTGAGCCACCTCGGTGGGAACGTCATTCATGAATGTTCAGCCTTCTTTAAACGTTTGCACCCTTCAGATCACTGTACACTGCTTGAAGTCTTCTGTACATGTCAATCAGTTTTACCTTCGAACACAAGAAATCGGCATAAGTCCCGGCTTGACTTGAACACCCCATGTGTATAGATTTCATGCGCGTGTGTGTAGAGTGGAAGAAAGATTGCTATTATCTTTAAGCAAGCTAAATATCTGTGAAAAATTTATCAGAAAGAGAGAGAGAGCAAACAGAGGTCTACTGTTTACCACTACATTCTTCAGCACCCCATAAATCTTCCCTAAGCTAACCACCACCATGCACCCGAGTACACTTCACACACTTCACTTCATCAGCTTCAACTCCTCCTATATTATCTGCTAGTGTCCTTCTGTGCTATCTATATACAGTACTGTGTATCAAATGTCTGGGGATCGTGCGTAATGTCTGATTTGCGCTGATGCCTCCAGCTGTACTAGACATACTGTTCTGTCTGTAATGAAGCAGCCTGTCTAGGCACGTGACCTTAACCTAATCGAACTGCTCTAAGGAAATTTGGATCGAAAGGGCCGAGAGAGGAAAGCGTTCAATCAGCTCGGTCAAGTCTGGCAAGATTCACTGCAGTGAAGCTTGAAGAAACAACACACAGAATTGTTTACATGAACAAAGTATTTGCATCAGTTATAGCTGCTTTTTTATCTATATATTGATTTATCCTGCATATGAGTGTGTGTTCGTGTGTGTGCGCGCGCACTTAACTCTCAACACCTCCAGTGTTGTGAATCAGTATATCTCCAGGGAGAAACAGGCTCTAAAACACTCCACCATCTCCTCCTCTGCTTATTTTTACAAAATCCTGTCGCCACTGCCTTTTGTTACTCAGCTCTCTCAAACAGTAAAAAAAACAAACCCTACAGAATTTCTCGGAACGTGTCCCGCTCTACTTAAAACAAACAGGTCTCATGGCACGTTCTACTATCAATCAAGTCTTAGAAATTAGACCTTCAGAAAGGATTTCAAGACAAAAGGGAAAATTAAAATGTTCATCAAGTACGATAGAGAAGTGGAGATACTGAGTATTTTGGATGATGGTCAAATCACTGAGGTTCAATCACTCTATTTCTCTGGAGAAAATCACAAAATGTTTGAATAAATGAATGCATGATGTGCGAAGGAAAAGAAAATCTCCATCTCTTGAGTCTGTCCTTCATCCACAGGCCTCGGTTCTGATCTTGGTATGTTACACAGGTTGTCCAAAACTAGCATCTGAGTGTGTAAGCTATTAGTGGGTAGCTCTCTCTCTTTTTTTTTTTCCTTTAAATGGAAGAACATTATTCAATCACTCGAGATTATTATTATTATTATTATATCAGGCCATCTTCTAATTTGTTTGTTTAAGTAGTCATTCATTCATTCATTAAAGTCATTCATTCATTCATTCATTCATTGTCTATAGCGTTTATCCTGTATTCAGGGTCACAGGGGCCTAAAGCCTATTCCAGGAGACTTGGAACACAAGGCGGGATACAGGGTGCCCATCCATCACAGAGCACACACACACACACACACACACACACACACACACACACACACACACACAAACACACAAACAATCAGACACTACAGGAAATTCGGGAACGCCAATTAGCCCTATCTGCATGTCTTTGGACTGTGGGGGGAACTGGAGTACCAGGAGGAAACCCACCAAGCACGGGGAGAACATACAAATTCTATGCACACAGACCCGAGGCTGGAATCAAACCTCAAATCAAAGGTGCGAGGCTACAGTGCTAACTCTACACCAATGTGCCACCAGGAGTCGTGCATTTATTTAATTAATTAATTTATTTATTTATTTTTAAGTACATACAGTTGTGTTCAAAATTATTCAACCCCCACTGAAATTGAGTGTTTTGGCCAGTTTGACATTGATTTTGATCATTTCAGTCATCTTGTTTACAATTAAATCAAAGAGCCACTTGTAAGTCAGACAAATATAACATAACATTTATAATGAAATAACCACAAATGTCTTTTCTGTGCTCACACAGAAAACTCTGCTAGAACATCTCTAGCAGAAAAGATACGAAGTTTTTACCGTGAAATTGTGACATTTGAGGTCGATGTTACACTACCGTTCAAAAGTTTGGGGTCACTTTCTAACTCCATGATGGTTCCTGATTTTTATTTCTTTCTA
>JAQMYJ010000037.1:24874170-24900695 GCA_030014305.1 Clarias laeviceps
CAGTATTGTTGTAGAATGTAGAAAATAAATCACTAAACAAAAACAAAGAAATCTGCAAGTGACCCCAAACTTTTGAATGGTAGTGTATGTGCTGAAAAATAGGTGTTACCAGGTGTCTAAAAATTAGGACTGCAATGATTCATATAGTAACAGAAAACACTAGCAGCTGAAGGGCGAAAGATGATGATGATGATAATAAATGGCTCTATGCTGTTGATGAGCACTTTTGTTTTTTTTTACTTCCCCTTTTATAATGCCTGTCTGGAATACACTATAGTAAGCCATTTACAATCAAACAAGCTAAAGTTTCCTAAACAGGACATAACAGGCTGTTTTGTCAGATACTACACCTGGCGTTTATGCAACAGGTTTCGACTTGCTACATTCAGCTTAAGACAGACTTAACGACAGACTTCGCTTTCTTCAACATCCTCCAATCTGTGGCCAGAGCGAACGCTATCTCGTGAGGGGAAAAACACAGACATCTAAAACAGCATGTGGGAGGAAAGGCTCTTTTCCAACACTTGTGATCGAGATGATTTCTTTACGGCAAGTCCACTAGGGGACACTGCTCTCCTAGTCTTCCTGTGCTTTTTCTTTCGTTGGTTGAGTCCAGCTGGCCACTTGGGCAGGACTCGAGGAAGGAGCTGGAATTCTCAGGGCCTCTCGGAAAAACAAGATCTACTCGAGAGTTAACTGAGGCCTGATGGAACACTGCTCTTATGACATAAAAAAACCTGAATCTTTTAATGAGCATGTAAATATTTAACAATGATACTACACAGGAGTGCATAACTCAGTTCTCTAACGGGAAAGAAAAAAAAAAAATCAACCTTTCACCTTGGTGTAGTATCAAAATACAGAACAACAAAATACTTACTGTATGCTAACTATCTATCTATTCAGTGGTGGCCAAAAGTATTAGAACAACAACTCCCTGAGAACAAAGCAGGTTTCATTCATTCAATCTCACATCTGTCTAAACAGTTGTGTTAATCAGAATCAGTTGGTTTAATTAATGTGTGGGACAAGTACGAGGAAGGACTTTTACTTTCTAAAGCAGCCTCTGCACAAAAATAGCTAAAATTAGGGTATTCTCAGGTGAATTGTGTGGCAAATTTCTGTATACGATCTTCAGGAGGCAGGCATGGATTGAGCGAGTAACTCCAGAGTACCACAGGCGTCGTTTTTGACTCCACGCCCAGCTGGATCCAGCAGGGTTTGAAAAATAAAGGACTTCATACTAAACACTATTTCATTGCATAAAATAAATGATTCTTATCATCTTAATTCACATTATTTAAAATGTTCAGAAAGGCATTAAAAGATTGAATTTCACTTTTGTCTCAGTACTTCTGGCCACGACTGTACATACATAGCAAACATTGCCAAGGCATGAATAGACTGTACCATAAAAAAGTCCAGGGAGTCAAATGACAGTGAGCCTGGGTTTATGCACTGTGCAGTTACAGATTATATGGTTCACCGCTGACAAACCATAAACAAATAATGCTTAGCTTTTCAACCCACTAACCTAAATGTGGCCAATGAGTTCATTGTTTAAATGTAACAGAGGGGGCAGAAAAAGGTGGCTGTAAGGGTGGAGAGATGTGGGAAAAGAAAAGATTAACACACTGGAGTTTTTCAATCACTTAGGTCTGCTAAACAGAATGGAAACACTTGGGCTCTGCTGAGCACAACATCTGAGCAGCATTCCAAGCGGAGTTAAATCTCTCTCACTCTTTCTCTTGTATATATGCATGTGTGTGTGTGTGCAAGCGAGAGCATGAATGTGTGTGCACTTTCATGAGCCAGTTACTCAACACCCGGCCACCCAGTTTACATAAACACTGCCCTCTCAGCAGTACAACAACCCCTCGGCTTTGTCTCGAGCTCTGAGTTCTCAGAATGCGAGTGTGTTTAAAATGGTGGCCGCAGAATTCATAAACACACCGAGTGACCACTGCGTCAGGTAAACCTACCATATACATGTGAGTTATACTGACTGCAGTTCTTCTGCGAGTAGATTCCAAATTCTATCATTAGAAAGTGAGCGCTGCTGACCTGAGGTCTGGCTGGTACATCTCAGGATAGCAGTGACACTGACATGATACTTGCCTAATGGTGTGTGTATTTTTGAAAGGAAGGTATGGGTGCGAGGGGGGAGTTTTGCTGACATTATGACACCTGAATGTCAGTTCTGGGTTGAGAAACAGTTGACTAAAGAAAAATATCCAGGCCACAATGGTGCTGTAGTCAGAAACTTACACTGGGGACTAGGCTATAACACAATGAACAAATTGTGTATGGAAGAAAAAAGGTGACCCACCATCCATCCATCTATTCCTTTATAAACTATATTATCAGCCATAACATTAAACTCATCAACTTTACAAACCACCTAGGTTTTGGTTTCCCTTGTGCCCCCTGGGTAGCTCTAGCCATTTGGGGAATGATTTCACAAGACCCCTGAGGGGGTTCTATGGTATCTGGAACCAGGACATTGGCAGTGAATGCTTTGGGTGCTGTAGGTTGCGGGTTGTGTGGCAGGACCTCTGTGGTTTAGACTTGTTTGTCCATTGTGCATCTCATAGATGCTTTTTGGGTTTGGCGAGTTTGGAAACTGGGTTGGCTACCTTGGGCTCTTTGCCTGCTGAGTCACATGTGCCTCGGACTGTGGTGCACTGGCTTATCTGATGTCTTACCATCAATGCTAGCATTGACTTTTTTTAGTGACTTCTCTGTGGGATCGAACAAGATGGGCTGGCCTTTGGTCCCTGCAGGCATGGGTGAGCGTCTTGCATGCCCATGATCCTGTCACCAGTTTACTTTTGATTATCAATGCTTATGTGTTAATGTTATGTTTTTTTAATATTATGCCATGCGGAAGGCCTGTGTTCGATTTCCAGCCAGTGCCCAAACCCCAGCCACAGCTGGTCCCAAGCCCAGATAAAAAAAATGGGAGGGTTGCATCAGGAAGGGCATCTGGCATCAAACCTGCGCCAAGCTTCTATGTACAGACTGGACAGTCCGCTGTGGCGACATCTTGCATAGAGCAGCCGAAAGACCAACAACAAGGTGTATACAGTGGAACCTGGGATTAGGAGCATAATTCGTTCCGGAAGCGGGCTCGTATTTCAAAACACTCGTAAACCAAATAGAATTTTTCCATAAAAAATAATGGAAACTCAAATTATTCATTCCACAGCCCCAAAAAATAAATAGATAAAAATAATTAACACAAATTATTAAGTAAAAATAAAACAAAATAGCCTGCACTTTACCTTAAATAAAAGTTAAAATGAATCCCGACAGATTAGTGTTTCCGTTTATGTGCGCAGGCGCTGTGTGTGTGTGTGTGTGCGTGTGTGTGTGTGTGTGTGTGTGTGTGTGTAAAGCTAAAGTAAGCTCTCCTCTCCCCCTTCTCATCTTACATAGTTACATAGCAAGCACACAGACACAAAGAGCAGGCTGATACAGAGAGTGAAAATGGATCTTTAACCTCTCTAATAAGACTTGCTTTTGCTTTACACGCGCGCTGTACACACACGCATACAAACACAAAATAAAATATGTTTCACACACACACACGTGGTCACAGTGTTATAGTAAACAGTACACATGCACGGATGTTAATTATACCAGTAAGAGATGAGCACTAAGACCCAGCAGGGGAGACGATTACCCACAATTCCGCAGCACAAGAGAGAGAAAAAACGTTGGTTCAGTTGTGATCACGTGATGCTCGGCGTCAAAACAAGAAGCACATGCGTGATACATGATACTCGGTACTCATAAACCAAGACTTGTTTGGTTTCCAAGTCAAAATGTATTAAAAATCTTTCCTCGTCTTGTGGAACACTCGCAAACCGCGTTACTCGCAATCCGAGATTTCATTCATTTTATTTATTATCTTTTACCTCAGAGTGCCAGTGAGCCTTTTACATAAAGATCTCAAACGAACGTGCCCATTTTTACATCCACAAATGAATTCCTTGCTTGACTGGGCACCTGGGTTAGGATGTATGTCCTTGGTGCTGGTGCTGTATATCTTATACACTCCTGCCAATGGTTCACAGAAGCTATTGTGTTAGTATCACTGCTGTACTGAAAATCATGCTCCAAATCCTATCTGATTAGTGGTGGTCTTATTGTAGTTGTGAACAGAGGAGACCAGAGCAGATAGCACCAAAGTGGCCACTGTGAGACTTTGTCAGCTTAGTCAGCATGTGACACCAGAATACTGTCCAGGACTTTGCTAGCTGTTGTTCAGGGTTCTTAAGGCTTGTCGCAACAATGTTGGCACAATGGTATGTGTGTGTGTGGCATGTGGCTGAGCCCATGCTGGGATTCGCTCGTGGCTACAGCAGACAGAGGCGGGTGACCCAACATAAACAAGCTTCTTATCCGCTGGCACAAAGAGGCCTTCTGCCACAAATGACAGCTTTCGAAAAGACTTCCACCCCTGATGATGTATGTGCATGTTTGTATGAAAACATGTAAGAAATTGAGTTCTCTTGATTTGGCTTTTCTAAACCCAGCTTTCTTTGAACGTGCATTCTGGACCACACGTTCAGGCAAAAAAAATTGTCCACAGATGGACGCGTTTGGATTAAACCCAGCTAAATGATGCAAGCGCACAAGAGAGCAATGTTTGCTAATCTACTGTTGTTTCCTTTAATTAGACCAAGACCCTTTCTGGGCCAAATCTGCAGTGCAGATACTATACTTCCAAAATCAATGTCATTCAAGAGACCGTGTCCGATGCAGTCGACGCTTCAACTTGGCTTTGGACTTGAGGTTATTTTTTAACACTGTATAACAGCAGGGAAGCCTCTGATGTTAACCATTTCACACAGCCGTAGCAGTTAATGATATACGACACTTGTGAAACAGGCCACAGGTTAAAATGGCATGCTTCACACTCAACTTCCACGTCCTAAAATGCAACCGCTCTAGCAGCAGAATGAAAGGTTACAACTATAATAGACGGTAATCTTCCATAAGAGAATGCTTGAGGGGAAAAAAAGTAATCTATAATCACTGGAAGACAATTCACAGTGTAAAGATTTACTTTTGGTAAATACAGGCTTAAAAATGTCTAAGCAAACATAACAGGAAAAGGGCAGACATGCTTTCAAAGCATACATCTACCTGCCATGGAGTTCCTTCATTTAGTAATCCATCAAACGTAACGTAAAAGTCCAGGGACTAACAATCATCAAAGACCCATGAGAGCATGTAATTTTGGTTAGGGTTAGAGTGCGAGAAGTAGAAGATGAAGCAAAATGGTTCAACTGGTCATGGCTTTTCCACCAAATATCTGGGCTAATTAAAGGCTAGCAAGATCAGTTAACACTAGATGTTAAAAAAAAGTTGATGTGCACACGTTTTACTCATTACGAGCAATGTGAGGATTTCTTTTAGAGACTCGAATCGAGGTCAGTGTTTACGTCATCACTATGCTCACAGATGGACCCTTCATTTGGAGTGAAAAAGACTTAGGTCCGTCCATGTCCTATAAACTAGAAACCATCTGTGATTTGCTCTTTGATCTTAGCCATATCATACACTAATGCGAGAAGCTTTAGAGGGCATCCTGAGCAGCTGTATCACTGCCTGGTTTTGAAAAAAAAAAAAATGCATGGTCTCGCATCTCAAGACCCTGCAGGAGATAGCGAGGACAGCTGAGAGGATCATCAGGGTCTCTCTTCCCTTTGTCATAGACATTTACACCACATGCTGCATCTGCAAAGCCACCAGCACTGAGGATGACCACACACCCCTCATACAAAGTCTATACCCTCCTGCCATCTGGAAAAAGTTGGGCCCACACAGTCGCACGATGTAACAGCTTCTTCTTCCAAGGAAATCAGTCAGCAAACACAGGAATAAACAAACACGCACAAAAATACTCATACTTTTATACACATTTCTACCTTACACTGTTGTTGAAAGACTAGATGAAACACTAACGGTAAGCTCAACTGCATTATTGCTGGAAAAACACTAAAAAAGTCGCCACTAGATGGCCGAAATCATGATGTTAGCTAAAAATAATTCGGGATAAATAGCCTCAGGTCTGTAAAAAGTATAAACACCACGAGTGAACAGAAACATCCACTGACTTGCTCAATTTGTCTGGAATGCAAAAATACACAACACATCAAGTGCACCTGTAGCTCCACCTAGCTAATAGTGACCCCCCCCAAAAAGAAAATAAATCAGGTGACTGCAATTCATCAACTTCCCACCAAATTACAGAACAAATATATGCCTTACCTGCTCAGAAAGGGAAAACTAAATAAAACTTCATCAGATTTGAATTCCATTTATACCTAACATCAGACTCCTTCAAGCTCTCACCTCTGTTTGATTTATTTTCACTCTCTAGTGTGCCCTCTTGCCCTCGGCTCCTGTCAGTCACCATGTAACCATTTATTTCTTTATTTTCCTGGAGAAGACTGCAGTTAACTGTACCTATTAAACCATCACGATTCTACAAACCCAACCTGACCCCCCTCTCTCTGTCTGCTCCTAATTAACAAATTAACGGATCAGGTTTGCTCCTGCCTCGTCTCAAAAGGCTTGGTTTAGAGTCGAGGGGGCAGTTTGAACGTGAGGTGCACTGGTACAGATTAACGCTAATCTCTTGGCTAATGAAAACGGGTGTGTGCAATGGAGCCTTTGAAGACGGCTCAGCAGGGCGGAATAAAAAGAAATCCCAGAGAGCAGGGGGTCCCCGGGGGCAGAGCTGCAACCCGGGTAGCAGAGGTCAAGCAGGTTCTTACACCTAACTCTCGCTTGGAATCGAATCAAAGTTATAGTTGTCTCCTGGCAGAGTTACAGCAACCTCGGGTCCGGTAAAGCAGAGCTTCTTTACCTAATGCAAGCCTCTTACTTACGCAAGCCCCACCTCATTCTACAGAGAGTGTGTGTTTTCGTAAAAGCAGAGGAGAGATAAAGGCACTGAATGAAAGACGGTATGCCGCTGGAGTAGCTTGTATATACACATTACCGCGGGCAGCACGGAGACGGAGGCTCTGCTTCTCAGACTTGGCACGGGCTAAAGGTCGTAACATCAAAGAAGCAGCGAGAGGCTCATTGAGTCCACTTCAACAAAGCAGCCAGAGCCCATAACCAGAGCCCACTTGATTAGAAATGTAAATGCAGTATTGCCCAGCCAAGCTAAATGTCCTCAAGCACCCTACCAGGCGTGCTGAACTGAAGAGACCTGTGGTGTGCTCAGCAATTTCGTCTCTCTGCTGCTTGTCTTGGCCACAGTGAGGAAAGACTCGTGTCCAAAGTTGAGCTAACAACAGGCTATTCAGTATGTTGCTGACATTGCCTGTCTTTATTAAGCCTACACCTCAGCCTTAAGGAGTGTTTTATATTTGGATATTGATGCTCCTAATGCATGCATATTTAAATTTGGTAAAAATTTACCATAGTTTACCAAACCCCTGCTGGACTTTCCAGGTCCTCATTCTGATCTCATCTCCCAACACCACACATGAAAGATAAAGAGACAATACGACCGAGTACCTGAACCGACGCGGTCTTCTTGTTTAATTTCACTGCCATTTTCCGATTTAACGTATTTCCACGTGGTCTCAGTCAGCCTCGAGTTCATACACTCCCTCGCTCCGTGCTAAATTACCGTCTTGGATCCATAAATAGGGCTTCATGGAAGTTTTGGACGTCTGTTTCGTGGAAATCAAAAGTGCTAGTCTGTCCAGAGAAAGCCAGTATATATATATATATATATATATATATATAAAAAAATAAAATAAAAAAAAATCAAACTTCTGCGTGATGTCAGTCAGGAGGGCTGGAACCGTAACCATATGAGGATGCAAGCAAAGGCAAGATATGAGTAAAAACGGTTAAAAGTATTGCTGGTCTGAAAGAAATATGCTTGGCTTGACCCTTTGACCAAACTGATCTTTTCTGAAATTTTCTGCATCAGAGTGGTGGAAAATAAAAGTGAGAAAATATAAGTGTGTCTCAGGGAAGCAGAACAAGGGAGGGAAGACAAGCGAGACAGAGAGACTGTGTGTGTGTGTGTGTGTGTGTGTGTGTGCGCGCGCACAGGCTAAACCATCAGGACAGCACAGGCCAGAGGGAAATATTGTCCCCTATCTGACTGCTCGACTTATTATAAAACTTTTCCTAGTTACAAACGCACTTCATGAATCACCATGTATTTAGGCCATTCACATCAAGATCCTCTCTTCCGATTTGTCATCTTATTTGCCACAGCTGTGGATGAGCCCTTCCTTCTAGACTCATTTATTCCCCACACAGACACAGAGTTTGCCAGACCTCCTTCTGCTTGTCTCAGTTCAGATCGCATATGAAGACAACTGAAGATGCATGAAGAATAAGCTAGATCCTAATACGAGTGCTGACCGTGTCTTTACACATCATCCACTGTTCTGAAAACTAGCTTGGTCAGATATTCTTGTATTCGTTTAAAAAAAAGAAATAAATTTTATCCAGAACCCTTTGCCTCGATAGTACTTCCCCTCCATTTCCTCCAGCACAGGCCAGCCCAACTTCCATAAACACAATTAGATCGGGCAAAACCTGGTAAATGTCGTTTTTGCGCTTGGTGTGCATCGCAGTGCTGACCCGCAGGACGTCGGCTAATCTCTGAATGTTTAGTTGAGCGCTCATAATTGCAAACGTTTATAAATAGTGCGAAGTTTCGTTTGGAACGCGATCGGGGTTGATAGTCCTAATTGGCTTCACTGATGTAAGAAACCACTTGCTATATGAAGTGAACAGAGAGTGGAAAGAACGAATCAGCAGTAGCGGTCACAGGACCATTTGTGTGGTCTGGGCGAGGTGCGCGGAGGTTTGGAAATGAAACAAAGTGGAATGGGAGGTTTTATGCAGTGTTCCTGGACACATGGGCTGTGGTGTTATGGCTCCAATAAACATGCCAATGGCACTTCTAAATCCAGGACCTAAAAAAAAAATCGCCATGGCCTCGCTGGCACGGCTAAAGCCTAGTGTCTTCTGTGTATGAGGGTGAGTACTGCAATTGCTAAATGATATACACTCAACTTAAGAAGATTAAAAACATAAGTGTTCAGAGACACCTCCCTCCTATTCTCCTTAGTCTCTCTTCGGGTTTTTCCTTTTCTCTCCTTCTCCTGTGATTCTTTTCTCTGTGTCTCATTCTTAGCCAAGCATGTCCTCCCAGGTTCTGTCTGGGAAAGATTATGTAAACCTGGCATTGTGAGCGTGTGTGTGTGGACGTGTGTGTGTGTGTGTGTGTGTGTGTGATTGAACAAATGGAGGGCAGAGGATGGCCTCCCTTGCTAAACTTAAGTGCTTTTCACAAAAACCCTGAATGACCAAACAGCCAGCGCTGACACTCTCTCATTTGATCTTTCAGCCTCCTCAGTGTAGAACACAATGAAGTCGTCTTACTGCTTTATCGTGCCAAGCCTTACAGGTCATCTTCAATACACCCGAGCACTTGTGTTCTATTCACTTCTTAATGGGGGCGCTGTTAGCGCAGACCATGTTAAATTGCCACTTATATCAGTTCAACTGCAAGTCTTACCTTCTCTTTATGCCAAATTTTAGTCATTTTCACAACACACACAGACACAAATACCCTCAGTTGCTTGTAGATCTGTGAATCATAGACACACTGTGGATTCGATTCAATTAAATTAAAAACTACTTATAAAACATTTATCGAAATGCTGTGTAACTCATACAAAGCAATTATCTTTTTTTCTGTGACAATCTTCTGGTTTACACTCCAATCCAGTAGGTGGTGGTATTGCATCAACTGGCCATACTCACTCACTCACTCTTCGTTTATACTACTTTATCCTGTATTCAGGGTCGCCGAATTAGCCAAATCTGCAGGTCTTTGGACTGTGGGAGGAAACCGGATTACCAGGAGGAAACCCACCGAGCTCGGGGAGAACATGAAAACTCCATGCAAACAGAGACGGTAATCGAGCCTGGCCGGGAATCGAACCCGGACCCTGGAGGTGCAAGGTGACAGTGCTAACTGCCCATAAACTAGAGGAAAAAAAATCCAATACTCTAGCAAAACGAGAGTATTTTACAAGCATTTCCTGCGAAAGCTGTAAGATGATGTTTGTGGAATTTGCTGATTTTAGACCATTTAACATTTGTAAATTGAATTGTAAAATGAGATCAGGTCAGCGGTAGCTCACACTACCAAGTTCCTACTACTGAGGTCTTGAGCGAGGTCTTTACCCATCAACAGCTCAAATGTATATTGAGATTAAATCTAAGTCGCACTGGATAAGGGCGTCTGCCAAATGCTGTTAATGTAAAGGATAGATTAAACTGCGTAACTGATTTAATTACGCAGTTTGCTTGGGGATCCTCCTGATATAAGATGAGTGTGTGTGCACAGATGCTGAAAATGCAACGAGTTGAAAGAGATGCAAAAAAAAAAAAAAAAAATCATAGATTTTAAGTAATATCTTGACATTAGTCAGTGTCTTCTGGAAGACTGTCCATGGTACCTGTCCATGGTACACTTGGCTTCAGGTAGGAATATACCTTGGATGGAATGCCAGGATATCAAAAGGCGCCAAGCACTCGCATTCATGCACTAATACACACTTACTAGCATGTTTATGTTGGGGGAACTAGAAAACCTGTTGGACTTGCACAAGACTCTGGAGCTGTAAGGAACAAATGCTACCCGCTACATCGGCGTAGTGCCTTAGTACTTCACATCTATTGACTTAATCAAGGTAGCTATGGCTCTATATAATTGATAGATAGGTGCTGATTTTAATTTCTAGACAGACACTGAACACTGGTTACGCGCTAAAGCAAATATGATTACTATTGCATGATACTCTAAAAGTTAAATCCATCAAAATAATATGCATAAAAAAAACCTGAATATTCATGTTTGTTGCATAAATTGATGCATAAAGTGACACGTTTAAAAATGAAAGTCCACTTCCTACAGGATCATCATTGGGTTAAGACGCTCTCACTTTGAGGCTCTCACTAAGGGAAGCTGGGTTCTAGCTGGGGATTATGTGAACAACCCAGTCAATAAAGGTTAAATATCCATTACAGCTGAGCCAGAAGTGGCTGGGGTGGAAATCACAGACGGTTGTAAAGGTTAGGTGGATCGAGAAAGAAGAGATCAATTCGACTCACGCTTGCAATCACCAGCTTTGTTTGACTGACAGTAGGATTACAGTAGGGTGGAGTGTGCGTGCGTGTGTGTGTGTGTTCGGGTTTATCTGCGCACACAGACACATTTTTGTGGAGGTAGGTTGCTCAAGCCTTTGTCAAAACAATATTATTGTTGCAGTGAGCATAGATCTTAAGGCTACTTACACAGGGGATCATGCAGTGCACGGATGAGGAGTTTCAAATCTTACCTGTAAATAGAAAGAGAGAAAAAAAAGAATAACACCGTCATTTGACTGTACAGTAACACTCAATACGCACATGCTTTATACTATTTATTCAGGACATATCATCAAAGATGCTTATAGAAAGAAAAAAAAAAACTTTTCAAATTGTTTATTTTGGACAATATTTAATAATATTCCATAAACTTATTAATGGTACGCGCCAAAATATACAGTACTGAAACTCACGCATTTGAGTTTGTTGCTGGGGCAAAGCTCCAGATACAGTGTTCCATGAATTATTAAAGGAAGTGTTGTGAAGTCAAGGTTGTCACAAATGCTTTTTTTTAATCATACAATCCCAACATGCATATTGAATTTGAATATTTAAAAAAACCCAGGATTAAAAAAAAAATTATCTACAGTATGTATGAAGCAAAGCCAATTATTTAACTACATTGCTTTACATCTTCAGACACTTCATCTGGAGCCACACACCCTCTTTTGGCCGTGAAAGGCTTTTACAAGGTTAAGGAGAGGTTTCTCAGGCTGTTATTGTTGACATGTTGGTCCTCTAACAGCCTGTCAGTCTGTGTTAAGCGGTAAGGGTGCAGCGCTGGCCTTATTTGGTGAGCTGGCTGATCGTGTTAAATGAAAGAAGCTTTCACAGAGCTGGTTTCACCGCTCTTTAAAGACGTGTGCGTGTATGTGGGTGGGTGTGTGCGCCCATAGGTTTGCTTGCATAATTCTAAAAACTTTGGGTTGCCGTTATTATCCTATCAAACATTCCATATACTTAAACAGAGCAGCGTTGTTTGACACACACACACTATTTCCTACAGCTTAAATGCAATCTAGTTTCCACTGATTTTAAAGTCTAGTGCGTAGATTTACCAGTATGGGTACACATGGTGTCACCTAGAAAGTTTTTTCCTTATGTCTGAGAAGATAATTAGTGTGTCTTAAAGTCCATTTAGGAGAAAATTCCTGGGGCTCATTATCTAAACACCCAAAGATTCCCCTTTCAGTTCCTCTCAAAGAAAGGACTTGACTTAACAATAAATCAAAGCGAGTACCCACTGTTTATTATTCTGCACCCGTGATCACACTAATTGCTTCTAATCATTAGGACTGTTGGACAACTTCATCCTTAAATGTCCCTGTTCAGCTTGTTTTTCTGTTCTCCGCGACTCTACATCTGATCCATATTGAGCCTCAATGTAGACGACACAAGTTCAGGCACATGAGTGTTATTTTGGTAATAAAGTTAGTCCCGCTTGTATACTCGTACTTATTGCTGTAAAACACACAACTTCATACTGCTGAGCTGCATGAAGGAGAACGTAGACTGAGGACATGGCTCTCTGGCACGACTTGTCTGTCCCGGGGTTTAAATTTAGCCTCGATCATGGCAAGCAATGTGCCCAAACATCAAGAGGCGCATTATCATCGCTTACCCGGTCTGCCGCAAGAGATGCTACCAGGCCAAAAGCACGGCGGAGGCGAACCAGCAACCGGAAAGCATCACACACCGAACCCGACATTACAACAAAGTGGCCTGGACTCCGAAGCAGCCTCTGAGTGCCACAAGCCAAAGAAAACCAAATAGTACTCCTGTGACCCCGACGAATACAGTTGTTGTTTTTTGTCGGCATATTTGCAGTCAAACTTATGTCTGAAAACATAATCTTTTCCTCAGTGTGATTAAAAAAAGCTCTGCTATACACAGATTAGTATCAGACAAGTCTGGAGAAAAATACACAAACACCAGAAAAAAAAAAGAAGAAAAAAAAAGACCTGCACTCGCACTGCCTTTGGCTGAATCATTTCTCTTTCCTTTTTTTCACATCAAAGATCAAAGTGTTTGTTTAGCAGCCATTATCCGTTTCCTGGTCTGTTGTCAGTGCGCTGCCGTCTCGGCTATAATTGTCCTTTATTATACAGGCCGGATAGGTTTGCACTATGAATGATGTAGCAAGTGTGAGTGTGTGTCTTTATGGGACTGTACGTGTGTGTTTTGGAGTGCAAAGGAAGCCTTGGCTCGACTCTGGTCTTAACAGACTGCATGGAGTCAATGCAGCTGTTTTTGCCCAGCCACAAACGAGAGCTTTTAATTGCTAGTGAACGCAAAGACCAAGGCTTTCAATTCGCTCAGTGCTGAGGAGACGAGCGGTGCGTTCGTACGCGTGTCCATTCGACCCAAATATTTTTAGTAGTTATGACGGAGTCGTCCAGAATGAAGCACAAATGCCAACAACCGTTGTTAATAATGATGGCATCCCAGACGCAAGAGGTTGTGAAAAGAGGCATCCTGCGTGATAAGATTTACTTCCGTTTTTCCACTTGTCTGAAGTCGTCTCCGTCTCTCAGTCTCCCTGTCTCTTCCCCTATGGCTTTAGGTCGTCTGACTGCTCTGTGTGTCTGGGATAGTGGTGGGCCAATCGAGTTGGTTTACAAACCCTGTCTATTTATAAACAGCTTTAATTGTGTGATAACTCAACCGCAGGACTGAACAGACGACGTGTGACCCCCACACCAACCAAAAATCCTCTCTCACTTCTTTGACTTGAAAAACAATGGAAAACATTGCATGAGTAGTATGAAAGAGCAAGCCAAACTCTAGGGTGATTTTTTTTTTTTTCCTTTCTCGATTTGCTAACGTGCAGCCGTGACAGATAGTCATATGGAGTTCATTTGAGCTCTGCTGTAGGTACGAGAGAAATGGCAGGGGGAGGAAGTGCAAAGAGTCGGCCAAAGATCCATAGATTACCAAAATTTTACGTCTGATTCGGTACTTAATGTTGTGCAGGGAACAGTTAGCTCTAGAAATGCTTGAACAGTGGCTTGACAACCAAATGCAGCCCAGGAGTCGAGTTCCCCAGTAATGCCCCCACATCACCCCCACACAACCAAACTGACACACACACACCCACTGAAATATGGCATTGTTTACCTTTCCTGATGAGCTAAGACTTTCAGGTTCAATTCCCTGCCTCCCCTTGAGAACCACACACACACACATCATTCCAGTCAGTGTAAATAAGACACACTCAGGGTCCAATTCACTAACTGGCCAAATGAGACAGAGCGACCTTTTACAGCTCTTCAAATGTAAACATGGACATTTTAACACTTGACCAGCTGGAGGGAGAAAAAGTCGTCTGGTATGTCCACATGATCTCCAAACAGCCCAACCAGGATATATGCATAGCTGGCACGGGCTTCATTCACAGATAAATTTCAAGTTTAATAAAACAACTTTTTTTTTTTAGTACATTTCTGTAACAAGGCAGACTAAACCCGTTAACTGGTTTTGAGTCATTACTAATAAAGTTATCATTTTGTTTTAATATAATGATGAACAGCATCATGAGGTCAAAAACATAACAGGTTCCTGATCTCCTTATCCTACCTAACAGGCTTCATACAGTATGAACTGTTAGTCTGTTTAGTCTACAGTATGCTAGTAGAATTCTCAAACTGCATTAGAACTGATCATTCTTCTATAACAGCATGGCTCTTAACAGAGAGTTACGGTAATGTGAATGTTTTAATACGTGTACTTTTCCATAGTAACAGCTAATTTATAGAATCTTATATGGGAATTCTGATGCAATTACTCGTGAATGAAGAAGTAAAACCAATTGACATCCACAGGAGACTTTAAGCACAGTACGGTGATGAGACTCGGGAATGAGAAAAATGTTTTAAAAGAACATCTGTGAATAATGATAAGAGCCGCTGCTGAAGTCGTTCCCGTGAACAGTTGGCGAGTAGAACGTCTGATGCTTGAACATTGACAGATAACTTGTCGCCAACTTGCAGAAGAGGCCCCTAATGTATGTCCTCACCACTTGCATATCATGGGAACTCTGGCTGGGGAAAAAAAGCTGGGATTCATTGCCACATCCTCCATACAGTGCTGATCTCGCTCCAAGTCATTTCCACATGTTTGGGCCATTAAAAGTGTTCCTGGGAGGCCAGGCTTTCAGACATGACTCAGGCAGTCTGATCATGGCTCCAGCACACTGAGAAAACCTTCTAGTGAAACGCTGGGATAATTTTTCTGATATTTACTTAACATTTTTGGAGTAGACTCAAATGTTAGTTTTTAAAGATCCCATATTTTATTAGTTGACTTACTGTAAGTCTTCGAGCTCTACAAAGCATGTCTATTAATGCTCCACCTGTAATACCATTTATATATTTCATACCTCACCCTCCCTGTGTTTTGTTCCTTTTCTGAACATGCTGTTTCAGTGTCTATAGAAATGAGCTACTGCTGAGCCACACAACTCCAGAGAGGCACAAGCCAGGGGTTTCTTTTTGTCTAAAGTCACAATAGGGGGAAAATATCCAATTGGCTTGTTTAAACTTCGGCCAATACAAAAAAAAAAAGAATTTTATTTTTACATGCACACTGGAGACTCATTTGAATGTCTAAAAATGAGTGAAAAGTGAATTGGTGACATCACACGACATCTTGATTCTTTTCGTACAACAGTATACCCCTCTAGTCATTTTTCTAATGCAGAAGCAAAACATGATAGTCAAAAAACAAACAAAAAGACTATAGAGAGAGAGAGAGAGAGAGAGATAGAGCGCACACTATGAAGCTTCAATTAAATCACTGGCCATGTCAGATTTTATAAACCGTGCCAAAATTACAAACTGCCCTGTTTTTAGTTTTTTATTTCAGCAAAAGAATAAATGCAAACAACAGAGGCATTATAGAGGTGAAAAAATGAGATGAGATGGCATTATACTACCCAAGCCTTAATTACTTTTTCTTATATTTTTAAATAGTTTTTCTTCTTGTATTCCAGATTCAGACTGAAATAAGTAATACGTTTCACAAAGAAATACTAGATGGCCTACAAAACATAAATAAATAAATAAATAAATTCAGTCCTTATCATCATCATCATCACTGCTTTTGGCTTCTTTTAACAGCAATTTAACATGGCCTGGAAACTGTCTGCTTTTGTTCCTTAAACTCGGTTTAAGAGCTCACACCTCAACACTTTATCATTTTACACTATCGGCTTCAACACCAGACAGAGGCTCAAGCTGTGAATATAATTTTCTCTTAAACTGATAAGACGATCAAGAAGACAAAGAGGATTGGAAAAGAAGAGAGCAGAAGGGGGAAAGAAAGCATGTGGGAGATGAAATTCTCTGTAAGTGTCTGTGCATGGCTGATGCCAAAAAAACAAGGCTTAAGCAAGGTCTGGAATCTGATTTCAGCAGAGAAGCAAGGCAGGAAACATTGGTCCTCTAGGGGGAGGGGTGGGGATTCATAGTCATGGAATTCACCCAAATGTTCTTGCTCTCCAAAAGCTCTCCTGAAAACATTTTCAAAGCCCACCTTTCTTTTTTCCTATCCCCTTCTCAGTTACAAAACCTGGGTCAGCACTACGGTCCACTAGCATGGCTCACTCAATTCTCTGACTTTTCTGCTCTTCTGTGGAACCAGGAGCCTTGCCAAGAGCTTTGTCCGGGACGTATCGCGTTTCGTACTTGGGCTGGTGTCACCCAGCCAGTGAATGAAGGCCAATCAGAGGTAGGACCTGTGTGTCATCAGGAGGTCACACTGCTTCAGCGTTATGGCAGCAGAAAAAAGAGGGCCACTATCTTCATCTAGATCAGATAACTACTACTTTTAAATAGGAGCCCAAGGGTTAAGATATACCACTGCACGATGATGCATATCTACTCTACCAAAAGGTAGATTCTCGCACGTTACGGCTTGTGTCCTGGCTGGAGGTTGCAGAATGGAAGAGTATTTGCAGTAAAAGAGGTCCTGCTCCTCCATTTCGTGTCCTACATATGGGATTAATGATGCCAGATGTGACCAATCAAGTCTATAAAAGGGCCAGGTCTGCTGTGAGCCCAACTTGCAGCTGCGCATACAGCTGGACGTGCCTCTTTCTTCCCTTCACCTAGAGTTCTTACTTTTGGACACTGCACGCCTTCTCGAATGCTCTGTTGATAAAATATTACATGTTTAAAAATGGCTCTGAGCAAAATACAGCTATTAGTGTGACTTATGCATTCAATCAACTTGAGGATTTAGGGCTAAAGCGCAGATAGCATTTCCAGAGCCAATGGAAATATCATCAGGAAACTGGAGAGATGGAGGATTAACTCCCACTCATTGGCAATGATACATGCTGTGACTCAAAGGCTGGATGTCTACGTAGAGGCTCTAGACGAAAGTGATGAGGTGAAAAGGTATCAGAATAAACATACAAAACAAGCATCTATTCTGCTGCTACTATTGACAACTTCTACAATCCATTGTTGGTGCATCCATCTTACTTACAGTACTGTGAAAAAGTCTTGAGTCACCGCTCATTTATTCATATTTTGCTTCAAAAAAGCCAGACGGTATTTTTTTTTTATGTAGTGTTGAGGAATAGACCTCCGTGCTTCCTGAAGGACTTTTTGCCTCTAATTTTTGGCAAGTTTTTGTCTTTCGTTTTCAGTCCAGTCCCTGTACCTGATCAGTTTCAGATGAATGTTTTTGTTTGTTAAGCCACACAGTGACCTTTTAATCATTCAAGCGTTTAAAAATCTAACCTAAGGCATGAATCAGTGAGAAACAGGTGCAGATGATGATAGATGATCAGGCTGGTGATTAGTGTACTGGTGATGCTGAATGCTGAGTGGCTGGAACAGATGAGAGGAGGAATGAGATTGCTGCTGATGTTACATAAACAACCCAGTGTTTCCCACGTCTCTGAAATATACTTGCAGTGGTAGCCAACGGAACAGACTGGATGTTCAAATAAAGTAGGTTGCACAAAAATGGTCTACTACATACAACAAACAGGTGACCTTCAACACAATAGATCCAACCTACCACTCTACATTACCTACATGTCAAAAGTAATAGGAAGTAAAAAAATAAAGAACTAACACTCCTTGTGCTACAAAGATGGCACTGTTCATCAGAGCCTGTAAAACTAGTAACCATTTTTTGCATGGCTGTGTTTTAATAAATATATATGTGGTCAGAATTGTGCAATATAGAGGGTTTTTTTCCCACACAACCTAGGCAATATAATGAACTGAATTTTTTTTTTTTAACCAACTATACAAACATGAGCAAAAGAATGGATCTCACAGGCAAAGATCCATAAGAGCATTTTTTGTTGACTCTTTCATAAAAAAAAAAAATAAATAAAATAATAAAAAGGCACATTTTGTGAGTTCTACGTTTCTGCGACGTCCTTCCCATATTCCAGTAGCAGTAGAATTGACACATTTGTAATACAAGTAAGAAAAACTTTGGCTCTACATGACAGAACACCTATGGCATGGATCTGCGCTGCGTGAGTTTTAAGGGTTAATCTTCCTGAATTTTTTAAAGAAGGTTCCGTTCACCGTGTGAATCTGTGTCTCTCAGCAAAGAATGTGTGACCATCGGCAAGTCTTTCTTATTCTTTTTACAGCAGCTGGCATGCGCAGCATTTACTGCCTCTCAGTACACTGTTCCCACAGTAGCAGAACAAACAGGTACGGGAGCTTTTGGAATGTAGATGGCATCGTTCTCCAAGAACAGATTTTTAAAAATGGTGGGCAAATATACTTGGACTGTCCAATGAAATTATACTGTATGTGTGGGAAACACACAACCAATGATTAAATTGTATCTTTAGACACTGTGCAGCAGGTCACAACATTCATTACCATTTCTTTAATTTTATTTTCATTTATTATGAAGAAATGAGGAACTTGCACAGTACTATACATCTGAAAACGCTACAAAAATCAGTACTACAAAAAACAGCGTAAACAGTAACTTGCATTGAAAACGCCCGCATCTGTTGGTCACCTCATTGTGCTCATCTGCATTTTTAAAGGTATGAATCAATTGGAGTTACGGACTGAAAGGTCATTTACACTTTTGCCAGAAAGACTCTCCTGTTGGCAGAAAATATTCGCACACTAAACATACTTAACAGCTTGTGTGAGGCATTTCTCGCATTTTTTTCCCGTGAGAGCTGACGCGGTTCCACCGGTGCCTCACAAGAACGTCTCTGTTCAGGGTCTCTGAGAGAAGTTAGGCTTCGCTAGGCTCCAGGCAAGCATGAATGTGGGCATTTAAAAAACCTCCTGTGTATGGACTGAGCCTTAATTAAAACCCCATGTTTCAGCACACGGGGGGGGTTTGCAGCAGCATGCGGCTGCTGAGGATCACATGCTATAAACAAACAAATCTAACTTTAAGAAAAAAGGATCTCTTTCCAAGTTAAGGGCACGCTAATCACATAACGAGGGATAGGACCGTGTTCCTCACAAACACAAACCTCGTTTCTGCTCTTCCCATCAGACTTCTAGACGATTCCACTTTCCAGAAGTCACAGAAAACAGCTGCAGCTGTGTGTGTGTGTGTGTGTGTGTGTGTGTGTGTGCACGCGCATGTGTCTCCTAAGCTGCATTCTGATACAGTATTAATGGATTTAGGACAGGAAGGGGCCTTGAAAAGGCTAAACAAGCCTGCTATTCAGCGTCTGATTGGGCTGCTACCCTAACAGCATGGTTAAAAACTTTGGCAGAGATTTTATAAGTGCAGAAATATACATGGCACGTCTAGAACAGAGACTGACTAATAATAAAATCTGTTAATGATCAGTCAGCATGCTTCTCATATGTACACATATGCGGTCCAAGTCATCGGTGTATCGTTGGTGCTTATCAGCATAAATCTCCTGGGAAAGACATGCACATGGATAAAATTACATTGCATGCCAACATGCCACAGTTGCCTCTTGATACCTATTGGTTTCAGAGTGTTCATCATCGCGGCATGGCCTTCAAACTCGGCACACTATTGGATTTTATTCAAAATCCTGTCTTGACATATTATCCACCTTAAAACTTTCTTCTGGTGGAAGAGTGTGAACGAGCAATCTCGAACAGAAAGAGACAGAAGCGTACAATTTTACCTGCTAGTAAAATTTTGTAGCTAGTTTTTCTAGTTTGTTCTGAAAAATGTAGTCATGGAATGGAAAAAAAAAACATGTTTTTTCCTTCTGCTTTAGCAAATAAGGGTTTGTGCAGTTTAACAGTAGACACGCTCAGTCTTTTAATTACACCAGACACTATAACCGTTAATGTGTAGAAACATGGCACCCACAGAAAAAAAACATAAAATAAAAAAAAGGGACATGGTGGACAGTAAGAAGAAAGATAAGGTTGAAAAGACAATGCCTTTCACTGGTAAATAGTGGAATCTGTAAAACAGTGACCTGCAATTCAACCTCGTCACCCTAGTTCAAGTGTCAGCAGAAGACGCGGCAAAACTTTGGACTGTTTAAACATCTCAAGAACACGATAATGGTAAACATTACAAGAGTGCGGCTTTAACGAAGCAGAAGTGCTGAAGTAGCGGTGTGCTTCAGTCCCTTTTCAACATGCAGTTCGACTTACGGATTTAGGGGTGCCTTTAACTGTAAATTTATATAACTAATTTAGTATTAGGCAGATTTTTTTTTAAATAGTGAATTGTGCATTGAACCCAGTTTACAACAGGCTAATATTGTATAATTGTATAAGTTTTGATAAAGGAGGATTGGGATTAAGCAATATCAAACTCAAGGTAGTGCTGTTGTACTGAATATAAGCATGGCTGTGATATCGTAGCTGTGCTGATATTCAGCACAACAGCATGACCTTATGGGTGATATTGCTTTTCTCATAAACACCATTTATTATCAACAGATAATATATTTTTTGTTTATTCAATCAGTTATTTAGCAGAACTAACTAACCGCAACTGACAGAACTGGTGTTAAGCTAGCGACGGACAGTTAGCAACCAACTGTTAGTGTAACCAACCTGGGCTAAAAGTAAACCTGGGTTTTAAAGTCTTATTGGTACTATGTACCCAAAAGATGGGTAGAATAAACCATAAAAGTGTTGGACAGTTTTATAAATCTCGTATGTTTCTATTTATGCTTCCACTTATTCCTCTTTAGCCTCAGTTGACTAAATGTTCCATTTGAATCCGAAACAACATATAAAGGAAAGCTATTGAGCTGTGTTGGGCTTAGAATTGCTTGTTCCACCCACCAAGTAGTGTGCTTGATCAGCAGTGAACGATTGATAGAACACCTGTGAAGCGGTGTGCCGCAGACAGTTAAACATCACAGCTTCGTTGTACGCTATATCAGCACTCGTGAAACGCCTCCTGTCCAATCAAATGGCTTTGGTGAAACAAATTGTTGTATAATTCACTTCATCAAAACAAAAATAACACTTAGGGTCAACATTCAGATAGAAACAGAAATGTTAGACCAAAAGAAAACAGAATGTTCGCCATTATGTAACCTTCCTCTAACGGAGCTTTAAAGGTCTGCAGTAAGCTATGCTGATAACATCCATGACTCTAGATCATGCAGTGAAGGAGTAGATGAAATCCACACAGTCTTTAAGCTTATGTATAATAAGTACTGCATCTCCTGACCTTGGGTCTTTTTTTAACATAGATTTGCATAAGAGCATGTAGAAAATGGATTCTTTATTTACGATGGGTTACCACTTCACATCCACAGCAGGAGTCCTTGGGAAACCTGATGAATCTCCTTGGTGTCTGCTATAATTAAAGTGGTGACTCACTCCAACAAATGTGAAATAAATAGTGTTGATGTACCATCACCGGTGCCAAAGACAACATCTGCTTCCTCTGTTAAGGTTTAAAAAGTACAGTGCAGGAGAATTCAGCTTGGAGAATACATAAATCAAGACTGGAAAAAACCCCAGCAACGTGCAGTAAGTGTGTTTTCTTTAAGAATGTGCTCACGTTTCCCTAATGAGCTATGGAACATGAACAGAGAAGGAAGTATAAGTTGTCTGCTAATGAAATTAGAACGGATCTGATCTGTGAGCACTGGTGATGGTTACTGGCCCATACATTTAGGTAATGAAATGCTCCAGAGCTGAGACATGAGCAGTGATTCACGAGCTTACCTAAAACTAAATCTCAATCTTGGATTCGAGCAATCTGTATGGAAGTTTTCATTATTGGACTGGAGGAAATGGAAAGATCGTGTCACAACATCATAATAATAATTCTGAGAGTATGTGCTTCATCAAGACAACGATCTGTCTGTTGAGTCAGTCTTACAGAAGAGCTTTGTTTCTGACCAACAGCGTTTTGAATGAAACATTTCCAGTTTCAGGATGGTGGAAAAGCACAATAACCCAAGTTTTACAGCCAGTTCCCCAAGCCCCACCTTCTGCAGTCAGCAGGCAGCATGTGTTGGCAATTTGCAAGTGGTTGATGTTGATTAGTGTGGGCATGACATCTCTGGACCTCAGCTGTAACTGTGTACAAGGGGACATGTCCCTGCAATTAGCTGTGGCGTGTTACCAGATCAGGGTTTACAAGACCTCCAGAAACACCTAGTACTAGGACTTAAAAACAAAAGGCGAAAAAAAGAATGAGTAACAGTCTCTAAATTTGCAGTTGTGTTATCATATTATATGTAAAAAAAAAATACAAATAAAAAGAACAAAAATGAAAAACCTTTAAATAACAGGAGTGTCCTTGGTTAAAAATTCTGAAATTACATTATGACTCCCTTAATGCGTGGGGGTTACGTTCCTAGAGCACCAGCGACTTGGGAAAAAAACGTGAATTTTCGATGTGGTAAAAAAATACCATAAAAATGCCAATTTATATAGTGTAAACCTTAAATATGCCACCAAAACACTTACATTTCATTTTTAACTCGACTTTATACATTACCCTTAAATGTTAAGTTAAACCCGTGTACTGTTCAGTACTGTACTGCTGTGTCTCCCGCACTGCTAGAATATAAAATACAGATGTCACATCTATACGTACTGTAATTCATGCAAGCACAGTTTCTTTGGTATAAGTAGGGTAAATGTCAGGTTGAAATGCCTAGATGATGCTTGAATATAATTAACGCTGTTGTTGAGAGATAAATCCAGGTGTCACTACTAATGAGGTTTGCTGGAGCATAGATGATAATGAATAATTTATATTTATATAGATCATTTTCGTTTATTTTGTTTACTGTTGCATGGTTGATATATCCTGCTATTCCCATTAATTTTTATATCATGTATCAATTTTAATACCACACCACAGCTCTCGGTATATAAGAAACAATGACAGAAACGACGTGCAAACTAAAAGACTGAGGTCCCACCCTGCTCTCCAGCTCCACTTATAAAACCTTCCTGGAAAATAGATTGGGATTTGAGTTTATTGTATAATACCTACTGCATGGGAGATAAGCAGTGAACCTGAAGTGCCCTCCGACTCACATCACGATAACGTCACATTAAGTCATTCGCAACTCTGAGTTTTCCTCCCACTGGCCTTTTTTTTTTCTGTACGACATTGAGTGATTGGAGATTTACTGCTGAATTTGGACGATAAAGTGCATGTGACACTTAGACTGAAGCTTGACTTTTGACAAAATCAATGAGAGTATTTTTTCTGTCCAGCTGTTTGTGTAAACATCTGCCCAAGTAGCTGAGATCATGCCAAATCTTATTTAATGCTTCACATCAAACAGCACCGCTATCTCCCACTGAGGCTCCACTTGGCTCTGAAGTAAACCCAGTCCCAGATGGCCTCTACTCTTCCTTATAAATCATTTCCTCTTTGGATAACAGTTGGAGAACATCATTCCAATCCACTGGGATAAAAGTTATATACCATGAAATGTTTATAAATAACACCCTGCTACCCCAAACTGCACATCAACTGACTTTTGAAGAAAATTCAGAATTTAAAAGAAAATTGAAGAAAACAGTCAACCTGGTGAAACTTATTCGTAAAGATTTTGGCATCTAGTTCAAATCTCATGTTATCGAGCAAGACCCTTGGGTTAACTAGCGCCCCTTTCCCCATACAAGCCATTTTCTTTCTGTGGTTCTTAAATCTCTACTGATGAACAGATAGCGTGAAGGTCAAACTCAAAGAATGAAGACTCCATAAAAGAATGTGAAGAATGACCCTAACCAAAGCATTGGACAGAGAGTCTGTCTGTGAATTAAAAACAAATCTGGTAGAAAGGGTTACACGGTTGATCCGTCACTGCAGGTTTCTTCAACTTTCTGGAAACTTAATTTCTGTCCATTTAAGACCAGGGTTCATTAGGATTTGTGTGCCTTAGCATTTGTGGTTTTTTATTGGTCATTTACATAAGCAAGCTTTTGCAAGAATTAAAATTAAAAGAAATAAAACAGGGGGGAAAAAAAACAAAAAAAAATCTAATCCAAAACCACCACCACCAAGAAGCTGGCCAAGAACTCTCAGATCATGGTGCATTTTTAAAATGAGGGATTTAAATCCAATAGATACCCACTTTCCTACATCCCATGCATGCAACACGTTTGATTAGTTTTAACGGAGAAAAAAAAAAATCAAATACAATAAACACTCTCATACTGTACTGTATATCCCTGTTACTAAGCTGTCGAGGTTGTAAGGTCATTTCTAAAGTGCATTGACGAGTGTCACATGAGAAGCACTTCTGTTTACAGTAGGACTAGTGTGGAGACAATGTTTAAGTTCAAAGCTAGTAAAAAGCAGCTATAACACAGTTCTAACTTTCTTTTAGAATGTTGTTAGTCTTTTGGCTGCTCTCGTCAAGATGTCGCCACAGCGGACCAACTGATCCGCACACAACTTGAATTAAACAACTTATTTAAACTTCTGCCTATTTTTTACTTAGGTAGTCAAGCAACATAACTTTAACAAGTGTAAATAAATTATAAGATTAGCAAAAAAAACTAACAAAAAAAACATAGTCTGGAACTGAGGCTCTACAAAATGGTGTCTTGCACTCCACCATACAGCAAGTTGGCTGGACTTAGTTGGCACTGGGCAGGCATCTCTCCTGGCTGTAGGTGGTCCATTGTGCTGCTGACTAGCGTCTGTCATTGAGGTAGCACAAGACCACACAGCCAGCCAAAGCTTGGCGTTGAGACAGCGGTTCAAAACTGAACCTGATATGCTTAGATTAGCTCAGCAGAAGGAGGCTGGCCAGTAACAGGAAAACCCAGTCATTTGCAATTTGCCTGCCTATTTCTTGCTTTCATGGGCAGTATGGCGTTACATCACGTAGCTTTGATTTGTGGTTCCAGTTCCCCAGTTCGATCGTGAGTCCAGGTTTCCTCAGTAGATGGATTGCATATAGTAAGGTGTCTGAAAGGGAATGTTAATGTGTGTGCATAATGGCCTATAATGCACCCAGTGTTTTCAGTACAGACTCCGGATCTCAGCTTCGCTCCACATGATACAGCAGTTACTAGAAGATAAATTCATTTCACCCTTTTTATGAGCCAGACACAGTTTGAATATTTCACAGCTTGCCAGCTGCTTATATGTTTTGCTTATTTAAGCTTGATATGTATATAAAAAAAAAAATCTATGGAATTATCACCTCTTCAACACTGCTGGGAAAGAAGGAGAGACAGAACTATCACACTTCCAATATAATCCTGGCATTTATTTCACACAGTTCCACACTCAGAAGTTCTCGAATCACCAAGCACGATTAAAACCCATTAATGATTAAAAATCCTTCACATTAAACTCTTAAAGTCTATATTATGATTGACCTGGGCACTATGTGTAGATAGGAAATTAAAAAGGGGACACCAGCTCTTTACAACACCCTTTTATTTTACTTAATACACCAAAATGCAAGTTAGAGATATTTTAGTAAATGTCATACCGTGACTCCTAAAGTCATTTCAATGTTCCACGACATATTATAGTGTATATACGTTTGCTAATAAAATTTCAGGAAAACACTAATGTAAAGTGTAATAACTTGTGTCATCTAATAAGTTGAAAGGGAAGGGACATATGAAATTCTGTAAAATGTTCGGCAATTTAATAATAATAATAATGCATTTTATTTATAGGCGCCTTTCTGAATGCCCAAGGACACCTTACAGCAAACATCCAATAAAATAGTAACAATATAAAAATGACATTATAAAATTTACAGCATACTGTAAATACATCCATCACACATCAAAATAAAAAAAGACAGCTGCAATTCACATGTAAGCCTGAGTAAAAAGATACGTTTTAAGACGGGATTTAAAAATATGAAGACTGTCACTGTTCCGTATGTTGTGGGG
>JAQMYJ010000037.1:24900795-24912055 GCA_030014305.1 Clarias laeviceps
TGAGATGGGTAAATTTCAGTATCGTCAATAACTAAAGAAAGACAATCAGATTTAGCCAAAGTTGATTTAGTACCTACAGTACTAGAAAACTTCGATTTTGTCACTATTAAGTTACACTTACGAAGATTCAGTGCACACCAAATTAGGCTGAGTATTATATCACTCACTCCTATACCATACTACTGTACACTGCATTAATATATAGGGGTAATGTTGAAAGACTTTCTTTATAACCCCATGGGGTTTCAACATTAACCCTATAATGTTAATTAACAGGTCCTGCTTTTGACATATTCAATACGATTAACTAATTAGCATTCTCTCTTATTATCTACAAATGATTTATAGTCACAGGCGTAATCCAGTTTAATATACTCAGCAAACCATAAGCTACACTTTACAGACGTTAAGCAGCTTGGCTAATTTGCACTCTCTGAGCTGGGGAATCTTTTGTCTCATTAGTCACAAGTCTATGCCTCAGAAAGACCGACTGATCAGCATATGAGTAAGTGTGTGTCTATGTGCAACCATCTTACATTAATAAACTCCCTAAAGATGCATGCTCGTATAATTTATCAGCTGCTTCATTGCAGCCTTTTGAGCCAAAGGCTTGCCAGCATGTACCTAACTTACTCACCCTCTCTCTCCTTTTCCTCTTTTCCACCCATGCTCATTTTTTCTCTTGTGTATTGGCGGAGATGCTTCTTTTAGACGTTCCTGGTAATCTATTAGCAATATGTCTGTATAATAAATGGGGCCAAGACGAAGAAGTATATTTAAGAAGACTATAAAAAGCAACACTTAAGTGTAACTGAATTCGGAAAGAACATGTTAACAAGCCAACTATACTGCCTGACCAAAAGAAAAAAAATCATGTTTCAGAACGGTCAAATTATTGGCTTGCATCAAGCAAAAAAAAACAACTAAGCAGATTACTACTTGAATTGGGTTAAAAACTGTCCAATACCATATTAAAACCTGGAAGGATTGAACTGAACTATTAACTTTGTGAAAGAAATATGGTTGGAAAAAATTAGAGAAATAAGATCACAAAAAAGTAAATGCACATAATGCAAAAAAAAAAAAAAAAATCAGACTTGGGACTAAACCGCTGTATGGCCATAAAAAAAACACTTGTTAGTGAGAATATTTGGAAAAATCTTTCAATTAGCTAGGGAGCATGAAGATTGGACTTTGGAGCAATGGAAAAGGGTCAAGTGATCTGATGAATCCAGATTGACCCTAGTCTGGAGTGATGGATACAGCAGGGTAAAAAGGAAAGCACATGAACTGATGAACACATCGTGCACAATGGCTGCTGTACACACCTCTAGAGGCGGTTTTATAATCTGGGTTTGCTTCACTTGGCCAGGTCTAGGTGTAGCAAGGTTATGTGGCACTAAAAAATGAAGTCAGCTGATAACCTGAGTGTACTGAATGACCAGATTATCACATCAATTGAGCTGTTTTTCCTTCCCTGATAGCACAGGTATAATCGAAGAAACTGTGAAAGACCAAAGCATTATGTGCCGTATGCATTATGTGGCCAAAGCATTATGTGCCGTAACCAAAGCTAAGAGCGATTAACAGAAATGGCCAGAAACTGTATAAGTAAGTGTAGAATTTAAAAGAATTATAAAAAAGCTTATACAGTATATGAAAATGTATCTATGTCTAGTACACAAAATATTACATTATTGTCTACCTGTTTAATCCATCACTATAAGAATAAAAAAAATGCCAAGGTGACTTATGCATGTCTGTTTATATACCTTAGTCTGTGTAGCTTTGTCACAGGATAACCAGTGACCCGTGAATGTCAAATGAAACCTTGAAGAGGTCTGGAAAAAGGGAAAAGGGCTGGAGGAAAGAGAGGGCCAATGTCACATAATGTGTGTGAGCTACAATTATGTCAAATACTTACAAATAAATAAATGAACCTACAGGCATTCAACGCATATAGAGAGCGTTTAGAATATCTTCTCTTATGAGCTTTTTCTTTTTACGTTTCATTGTTGCATGAAGGACTGCACAATTAACTTTACAAATCAAAGAACACTGTACAGACAAGGTTTTTGTGCCTGAAATGAGATCACAATTCACAATAATGACTCTATGGCCAATTTTGTGTGGAACTATAAAATATTTTTTTATTAAATTGTTACAGTAATAGGGCAGAGCATGCTGGCTACAGATTCCCATCTCTGATGCATGGTGAAGTTCCTGCACTATTAGCACATTTGTAACACAATCGCCTAAATTCAGAGTAAAAAAAAAATACTGCAGTTAAAGATAAAACTAATTATATTCAAGTGCTGGGAGTGCAGCGTTTCGTCCAAAAAGGAAACCAGCGATAATAAAGACTGGTTAAATAAATTGGTCATAGAGTTTCATATCCTCTGCCAAGAGCAACGCGTATGCTACATGAATATAAAATGCTCAAAACACAACTGAGAGAACATTTAATATTCAGTACCTAATATTAAAAGCTTCTTTATAACAAATTTATTCCTTTTCACCACATTTTGGTTTTTAAGTTAAAATTCTCTCTTTCAGTGTTGTTTCTTCTCTTTCTGTAGACTTGCCACACTTCATGTAGTGCAGGGGGTTATGATGTTATGTAATCAGTGGTCACAAAAAAAGAAAACCACTACGGTTGCCTAAATGCAACTGTGGAAGAATCAACATTATTCTGGAATTAAATTGCCTTGGGAAACAAAACGAGATCCTCACGTTATGATTTTTGGGGGCATCTTAGGACACCAAACCTCTTGAAATTCAATGGATTATTTTTAGACATCGAAATAAATGCTTGTTAACGCAAATATCTAATACAGCCAATCACATGGCAGCAACTCAATGAATTTAGGCATGTAGACATGGTCAAGATCATCTGCTGAAGTTCAAACTGAGCATCAAAACAGTGAACTAAGGTGATTGACGTGACTTTGAACGTGGCATGATTGTTGGAGTATTTCAAAAACTGCTGATCTACTGGGATTTTCATGCACAACCATCTCCAATGTTTACAGAGAATGGACTGAAAAAGAGAAAATATCCTGTGAGTGGCAATTCTCTAGGTGACCATGCCTTTTTGATGCCAAAGCTCAAAAAACAATGACCAGACAGGTTCATCCCTTTAAGGCCACAGCATCTAGCTGGAGTATACCTTGCCATGTCACAAAACTAAAATGATCTCACATGGGTTTCTTGAACATGACAATGACATCACCGTACTCAAATGGCCTCCACAGTCACCAGATCTCAATCCAATAGTGCATGTTTCTTATGTGGTGTAATGAGAGATTCGCGTCATGGATGAGCAGCTGACAAATCTGCAACATCTGCGAGATGCGGTCAAGTCAATACGGACCAAGTGGGTGAAAGTTTCCAGCACCTTGTTGAATATATGCCATGAATAATTAAAATCAGTTCTGAAGCCAAACAGGGTCCATCCCAGGAATCTTAAACTCAATTTTAAATTAATCAAAGGTTTATGTTGAATTGTGCTTTAAATTCCTTAGAATCAAGAGATCCACAGGTTATTTTTAGTTTTTCTTATATTTAGTATACAGGCCACCTTTTCTTCAGACTTAAAGCTAAGACGAGATACCGGAGCAGAAAGCATTTTTTCCTTTGTAGGTCATAGCTCATTAATTCTACAGAAACACTATTCAGAGGTTGATGGGGGAAAGAGACGGACCTGAGGGAGAAATGTCAAAAGATTAGAACTCAAGTCAACCCAAGGGGGAGAAAATAAATAAATAAATAAATAAATAATGAAGATGCTCAGCCCCTCATTGGTTGGGTGTAAGTCTAGGTCAGGGCTGGAGTCAGACGTCTGGATCCCTGAAGGTCATAAACCATGTCATCCAAATCACAGAGTGCATGTCTCTGCCGTATGACAGCTAGCATTAGTTCAGGTACAGCATGAGTCCCGAATGAAACCTTGCCACCCTTGCTCCTTAACAAGCGGAGCTACTCCCCATGCCAGTCTGTGGCTTTCTATCTAATTTGTTCTCTGATGAATGAGCTAGTTTTACCACAAAGCAGAAAAGTTTCCAGTAATTGCAGTTGTACAGTTTGGATTTACTTGCAGTCACAGAGGTATTTCTGGGCTTTGGTGATCTAATTCTGTGAAAATATATGGGCACGGAGATTATATGTTTGACAGAAAATACTCTCAGGCATGGAAGAAGCGGAGGTAGCCACAGAGTGACAGGATTGAGTCTAAGTTATGGATTTGAGGAATTGTTAGGAAAATATTAACTTCTAAGCTTGATCCAGATGTGAATTTGTGGGTCAGTTCACCCTTGCATGAAGGAGGATGGATTTCAGACTTAAGTATGGTACAGCTGTTTCTGGATTCACTTCACCCAAACAAAAACCTCAATCAGGACCAAGGATTAACACTCAGATCTACAACCCTCATCCTAGACAACCTGACAGAGTATGGGAGTATTCTGCCTCATTAGCCATACCTCTGCACTTCAAAACATCCGCTGGTGTGCATTAAAGCATGTGTGTGTGTGTGTGTGCGTGTGTGTGTGTAAAAGAGAGAAAGACATAACGAGAGAGAGAAATGTATACGTATCTATTTTCAATCTATTACCAATATCTGGTTTAAATAAATAAAATGCAAACTGTTGTCTTTTTATTAATTTTTAACATAAATAATATCCTGAATCCATTAATTCCAGTGTGAAATTAAGGAAAAGCATAACAGTAATTTCCAAATAAATTACTATGTAATCTAATCTTTCATTATTGCATTTAGTCACAGGACTCTATGTGGCAATGGCTCCTGCTCCATTAGATTACATGATGGCCTTAGAGCTTTTACTTCATGTGTGAAATTAAACTGCCATTTCACACTTAGGCTCAGCGTACTTTACATGATGGACTGGTGAACCTAGCTCCCTTAATGACCCTCAGCTGCATTATGGTCTTTTGGAGAGATGAGTCACTGAGCTTTTCGCTGGCCCACATTAAGCTCCCTGACCATGTGTACACACAAAAAGCCAGTAGCTATGTTTACATGGACAATATTTCTTCAATCCATTTTAAATCATTACCATTAGAGATTCCAACTTGTGGTTTACATGGACGGCAATTTGATAAGATGTGCATTTACATGCACACAGCATTTAATCAGAATACAAGCTTTTTTTTTGTTGAAAGGAGCAAAGTGTTTCTGACCACTGTGGCGCATTTAATCTGCCGCAAGTGTAACTGAAGTACCTGTACAGCGCTCCAACTATAAGGTTAGATTAGGCTTCCCATCTTGTCCGATAAGTCCCACCTTTTGTGTTAGAATTCGTTAAGTTACTTGTATAGGTTCCCATTGTGCCACCAGGCAGCTCTGGCCCCTCAGGATATGACTCCACAAGACCTCTGTGGATGTGCTGTGGTGTCTGGCATTGGGACATAAAATCCTTTAGGTGAGATCTGGGAGTTTGACGGTTGTATCAACAACCTTACATTAAACTGTTTGCCTGCTAAGCCTCATATGCGGCAGGTTGAGATGCTGTGGATGTTCTGATACCTTTCCATCAAAACCAGCATTTTGTTGTTGCTGATTGTTTAGCTGCTTTAGTATGTATGGCAAGCCAATCAGTGCCCCTTCCTTGGCAAAAGACCTATTGGATGAAAGTCTGATGCAAGTCTCATATTGCTGTTCTGTGTTTTAAACTCTGTCGGCACTTCGTTTCAGTGACAGGCAATAGAAACTAATGCTTCATGAAGACTCGCTATATCATTATCCAAATGATAAAATGGAATCTTTACCAAAATGTCAATTGCTGGGAATAAAATACCAGTAACAAGGCATGTCCCACCTCCACATGTAAAACCAACAGAGTTCAAAGCGAATACAAAGAGTTGTCGAGAATAGTTTGAGTCTCTAGCACTGACTTTCCATAGTGTGCATTACATACAACTGAACATGTACTATGCTAAAATATACTAAACTTAAAATGCATTGTTTGTGTCTCAGTTACTAAAACCATGTGACATGGAAGTTGCTGAAATGCCTGCAAAAATTATGCTATATGTAAAAAAAAAAAAAAAATAAATGATGCTAGCTACAGACCAACCACAGCACAGTTATTATGGGCAAAATATATCTGCAAAAACAAAACCTTACATGGCAATGCTAATCTTAGATCAAGAACCCATTCCATTTCCAGCAAAACACATTTGTTTGATCATCAAGATCACAGACTGGAAAAATAGTGTTGTTTTTTTTCCCCCGTTTTATTGTCTTCACACCACAACAATTTGGAATTGTTTTGACTGTGATGAAGTATGCAGCAGAAATCGGAAAAAAAGAGAGATTTCACTTTTTCTAGAACATTCACATGAAACTAGTCTTACTGAAAGGCTGGATACATTGCTTCAGTTGTGCAGAACATCTGCTACCTGGAGATAAAGGAAATATAAAGGTTTGGACAGAAATAGAGCTTCACCTAGGATTTCCCCATCGCTCTGTTTTTCTTCCCTTTCAGAACCAAGGCAAACATGTGGTTCTCATTTTCTGAGCTTAAAACAAGTGATAATGCTTGAAAATATTATTAAGCGCATGGCTTTCGACCACTCTTAGAATCAAACAGGAAACTGAAGTGAAATCGAATAAGGGTAGACAGAACGAGGGCACACATGTACTTCTACAGATCAACATCAAACAAACTCAGTTTACTGATCTGCAACATACACATGACCTTATTGATCCCTTGGGGGCTAAATAAAGGATATTTTTCACATCATGCCTCAAAGCATGTTCATCCAGACATGTTTGCTAGGCTAGGTTCTTAGTTATGAAATTTATACATGTTCATACATTAGTAACTCTGAACTCTAGAAGACCTTAAATTTTTAATATACTTATCAAAACCAGAATGGTGCCATAAATAAGAATGCAAAGAGTTTAAGTTTCTCTGAAATAGTTCAAGTTTAAAACAAAATTTTTTAATATTCCATATCTTAAAGTATACGGTCCTGTATAGTATTTTAAATATTTATTTAAATACAATGAAAAATTTAATTGAACTATAATACATTTTGGCAAGTGTGCGCCAGTCTGTAATGAACGATAATCTATCATATCACATGCTCCGTTATTGCACTTATTATTTCAGAATAGTAATCTGTCGCTATGTGGATTTTGCACTGAAGTATTTAAAGTATCCTTCATTAGATTAATTACTAGTGTTCTGAAATACATTCAGCATTTATGGACACTTTAGAACCATGCATGCTTGTACTCTCTCATACAAACACTTAAGAAATTCAACATCTTTCCTTCAAAGCTGCCTAGGCTCAACCTGGACACTTATCATCATAGTCATCGTTGCCTAAGTGGTTGCGATTTTGTAAGAGGACTGCGGGAACCTACCAAAATAAAAAAATATCCCAGAATCCTTATGCAAGAGCAACTGTGTCTGGGAAACGTTTAAGGCAGCAAGGATGCCTTAACACACAAAACAGCAGCTGTTACCCTGATATAGCAGTGAAGTGCTGGGGACAGTTGAGTTCAGCATTTCTCTCTGTTACTCTCTTCCTTGCAGAAAATTCACTGTTTATTAAATTTTTTTAAACAACTCACTGACCATGAAAACAGCTTGATATTTGCATAGACTACAGTATCATGCAAGCTTTTGTCACTGGATAATGAAACTATGGTCCAGCACACGTCCCATTGTGCTCCTTTCAATTCATAAAAAAAGGATTTCATTGCTATTCAAGACATGTGATGTGCTCTCCTTAGACACACTTTACGTTAGGCCAGACCTCATTTAGACATCTGTTAAGTAAAATTCTTTCACTCACACATCACTTTCACTTTCCCGAGATAACGTGCCTAGACAGAATGAGGCTAGATGAAGACACATCACAGAAAAGGAACCATGATCTCTCACATAAATCTAAATGATGCATTGAATGTTACCCATTGCAAATCAAAGAGAGGAGGATAGCTGTGCAAAGCGAGGAGAGTCTCCCTGAGTCCACAAAGGAACGCTTGTCAGGCTGCCAGTACACTCCGTAACTTGATGCCTGGCTGCAGATGTGCTGTGGTTTATTTAACATCACCTACCTTGTCTGACAGGACTTGCACTAAAGCCACCCCTGCTGTACCCAACCCCTTTCACACACACACCCCATGGAGATAAACGACCATCTCCTCTGGCCTGATCTGTTTCATCTCTAGCCTTGAATTTCCGACCACCTTCTCTACAGATTAAGTCGCCCATTTTTGAATGAGTCAAGCTCCACAATGGGCGGGTTGTCTTCTGTCCCAGTGTGAAGCCAGACAGGTATGTTCTCAGAGTATGAGAGACATGAGCACATAAATGTCTCCTTCCTTAAGTGCAGCTACTTGTACAATACTCGGCTGGCGTTTTTGTGTTATTCTGTATGTTAGTGGAAACATCTGGAATCTCTCACAAGCAATGCATAAATTCTGATCAGAGTTTTATCATTTAACTGTCTTCTACAGTTGCACATAATATACACCAATCAGCCATAACGTTAACACTATAGATAGAGACTGGGATATTTTTTATAAAATAAAAAAACCTCCAAACTTTATTCCTGACCTCACTGTTGTGTACCTTGGCCTTTATGATGCTGTTTATTCACTAATGTTCTCTAACAAACCTCTGGGGGCTTCACGGAACAGCCTGATTTATACTGAGATTAAATTACACACAGGTGTTCGATCTTTATTTACTAATTAGACTTCTAATGGCAATTGGTTCCACTGGATTGCAGAGTGAAGGGGGTGGAATACAAATGCACATCACACACTTCAGAATTTTATTCGTAATGAATTTTGCAAACCATTTATTGTTTTCCTTTCACTTCACAGTTATGTGCCACTTTATGTTGGTCTATCACATAAAATCCTAATAAAATACTGTACATTCATTCAAGTTCAAGGAGGATGAATAATTTGGAAAGGCACCAACAGTAAACTGGTGACTGGATCAAGTTTCAAGTTAAACCTCGTAAGAATAACCACTCGAAGAACTCATGGGGACTCTCTTAAATAAAATGCCGCCACGAAATATGATCATCTTACAGCAGGCAAAACCATCTTTACTTGTTTGACACCATGTCACTGGCCTGACTATGGATTAAAAGCAATGACGCCTTAATGTTTGCTAAGGCCTGGGAGATACTTTTCTTGACCAATGCATTTTAAATGCCACTCTCCTCTACCACAGTTTTTATTAAAGTTACTGGGTTTAGAGGCCAAATAAATCAACAGCACAAGTTTTTTTTTATTATTAAGGCTGTATTAAAACCATCCTGATAATGGTTGATTCCAATGAATCCGCTGAATCTTGATCCAAACCAAACCAAAGATACATCCAGACTCACTCAACATATAGCCGACATCAGGTTACTAAATTCACCTTTTCAACTAGGAAGCCCAGATGGAGCAGCAAATGGAGATGTTGAATGTGAAAGGGACTACATCCCTCTGTGGAGGTCACGGGCAGGACACAGAAAGATTCAGCAACAAACAGAGCTAACTTAGGAACACTGGTTTCTATTTTCACACGTTTGCATGAGAACGGCGCACAGCAGTTGCTGGTTCCACTTTGCACTGTGAATGACTGCTTACTTAAACTTCTACTGAACAAAAAAGAATGGGGGTGATGGAATTTGTTAAGCAGAATTTTTATATTAAGAGCCATTGGTGTATGATTGGTGTCTTACTGGATTCATGCCTCAATGTTCAAGCACAAATTTTATGTTCAGTGATCACTGACTACAGTATCAGTCATAGAGCTGGACTACTCATTTAACACACAAAAAATGTGTTTAAAAATCATCTTGGGTGACTATCTCATGAAGCTTGTTGAAAAGCAAAAGGTATCTACTTTGAAGAATGTAAAATATGTGGCTTTTTGCTGGGTTTATGATTTCTGTTTTAAAAACTGTTACTGTAAATAAAGCTGACAATGGACATGGGATTTAGACAAAGCGCTTAATTATCTGAGAGCTGTTCTTGTACTCCTAATCTGTATTCACATTCTTCAGAGCAGGTCTATGATTGTCGACACGCTTTTCCATTTGTAGAGGAAAGATAAAAAAGTGCTTAGATTCATATGTCACTGATTTATGGGAGGAAATGTTACTGCGAGGGCTGCTGCTCACATGCAGAGTGACTTTAATGTTGGATCGTGAAAGAACAGTTGAAATATAGCACAAAGTATACTCGAATTACAGTATGGTCATTTCAGTTTGAACATTTACAAGGGCAGCAGCAGCTCTGGCTTGACTTGCAGGAGGAAAAGAAAGCAACTCTGGGATCCAAGTTTTAAAATAGGATTGTTATCTTTATGCCTCGGGATAAAATGAACAGTGTTGGAAAACGACATGTCTCTTTTCATACCGTATTTGGAAACGAAGCAAAGGACCCAATCATAAATCACAGCAGAAGTGTCACAATTATTCCAGAAATGGATGGGCATGATAAATGTATGCATTTTAATAGACATAAATCATTTAGGGCAGTGTTGCTAAAACAATTGGCTGGAACTACACACCCAGGAAACTATCTATTTCAAAAGCCCCTAGCTCCCCCACAAAGTGCTGTCACGCTTCCGAACAAGTCACCGATAACAATAAGCAGAATTGGAATTTCCCTACACTGTAGGCTGACTTTGCATTTTATGCGCTGTGCCCATTTTAATGTATTTCAACTTTACAGTTAATTTCCTCAATGTGCATCCTGCGCCAATCTAAATAACATTTAGACAAAATAAAGATATACATACTCTTAACATGAAATTATCATTTTGTACCACTCTCAGTCAATGGAAATACTCAATCTTACCTTTAAATATACAGGCACTGGTGTTGTCTTGATTTTGCTTTGCAAAACACATTTAAGATGATGTAGCCAGACTTCAGACAGATAAGGCCTGGACTGTATTGCTTATAGTTAACAATACTTGAGCATTATTTCCGCTCATACGGAAGTGGTCATGATTGGGGACCGAATTTGAAAAAGGTGGCAGAACCTTTTGCAGGAGTTTGTGGCAACCTTTGTTCCAGGATATGTTCGAGAAACTGCATGAATGATATGAACACTGTCTACAGCGAGGCGGTGCACACACACTTCGAACACTTACATTACACATACCATGGTTAATCATAGTGTGTATGTTAGTTTCTTTCAGGAGAAATAAACTCCCAGATGACAACAAGGTAATAGTGGTCTTTTCATTTCAGTCCTGTATATTATCGT
>JAQMYJ010000037.1:24912325-24942050 GCA_030014305.1 Clarias laeviceps
TATATATATATATTTTTTTTTTTTTTTTTAATGAAATCAATAAAAAAATTTGCTAGACAAAAAACTGCATGAACTCATGTCTGCTTCTTAATAAGTCCCTGAACACCACAACTCCTTTTATTTGGAGGTAACCTTGAACAGGACTGTTATAAATAATAACAAGAAAAAAACAACACTGTCATGTTGAGAACAATATGAATACAAATTATAGAAAGCACTGTCATGTTTTGGAGGTTTGCTGGTCTGGAGCATTCGGCCGTTTGTTAACACGATGGCAAGATGAAAAGACATAAGCAATGATCTTAGAGAAGCAAGTTTTACATTGTACAGTGAGAAAGATTATTCACAAGTGGAAAGCATTCAAGAAAGCTGCAAATCTTTCCAGGAGTGGACGTCCTAGCACATTCACCCCAGGATTGGACAAGCTCAAAGAAATGCAATTTTTTTTTGCATTTCTTTGTTAAAGTCCATGACAGCACAATTAGAAGAAGACTGAACAAGCACTGTTTCCGTCTTCTGTCTAAAAAGAACATGGACGACTGAGGTTTGCAAAACTGCATCTGAACAAAGCACAAGGCTTCTAGCACAATGTCCTATATACAGATGAGAACAGAGTGCAGTTGGCTGGCTTTAACGCCCATGTTTGCCCATGTTTGGTGGAAACCAAACAGCATTTCAGCAGAAACACCCCATACCCGCTGCCAAGCACAGCAGTGAAGGGGTGATGATTTGGGCTTGTTTTGCAGCCACAGGACATGGGCACCTTACAGTCAATACATTTTCACCCAAAACACACAGAATTAAAAGCTTTTGAACATGACTGTAGAAACCCAAATAAAATGCAAACAGAAGTTCCTCCCTTTGTTTTGTGTTGTCCCTTGAGTGTTGCAGGGAAATAAGTATGGTATCACATATGGTATTTTTAAACAGTGCACCACTCACAGCTCCTAGCTTCAACTTTAATGACAAACTGGCTGCTGTGATTTTTCAAACCTTGATGATGTAGGTAAACGTCAATCAATCAACATTTCTATGCTATGTATTGGCGTATTGCACAGCACTATGTGGAAATTGGGGTGGAAAGGGTGGGAGTTAAGACGTTCTGCCTGAGAGAGCAGCTGGCCAGGTAACCCGAGACTATTGTTACAGTTATGTTTAGGCAGGATTGATTGATTGGCAAAACAATTAGCTTTAATTGCATATGCCCATTATAACTCCCTAGACCTTAGGAAACCGTAAATAAGTACCGTGATGGCCATAAATGCAGCAAAGTTAAAGACATATCTTCCTAATTCGTGTGTGTTTAGATTATCTTTAGACCAGACTGAGTGGCAACATACTAGCAGTGTCAGGAAGGCTGAAAGGGATAGACGGAGGTGGCACAAAATAAATAATAAAAAAATAAAAAATAAAAAAGTATGGCCTAAATCAATCAAAGTAACTGGCAGTAACCCATCATGGTCTCGCTTAAGTGTGAAAAAATGCATATTACCACTGTCACTTGGTGCATTTACATGGATATTAATGACCCACTACTAATCAAAATAATACTCCAATGGGAAAAAAATGCATTATATTAACACCTCAGACAGAACAGCCTCAGTCTATCCGGCATGATCGGAATTAATCTTTAAGGGGAATGAGGGGGGTGGTGTAAGCCTTCGATAATCTTTTCAGCAGGTAAATATTATCCATGTAAACACTTGGATTGGATAATTTCTCTCCTGTTGGAATAAATCTATTCTTTCTGTGCATGTTTGCCGCATATGGTCTCTTGACGAGTTCTGTGATATCTTTCTTCTACTTTTTTCTATTCCTGGTCAATAAACTCCATGAGAACAGTCTTTACTTCAGGCATTCATCCATTGAGTCTGGCTGAGGAAGGAGCACTGGTTGGCTCGGCTTTTCATTGGTAGTAAAGCATCAAACCAATCAGAGATTAGGCTGAGATCTTGAAACCAATTATACCGCAGAAGGTGGGACTTATCAGAAAAGATGGTAAGCCTAATCTAAAATCAAATTTGGAGTATAATATTTCTTCCTCTTTTTTGTTATATTTGTGGCAGATTAAACACTTCAACGCTTTTACAAGTCAAAAAGTAATATTCTGATTAAATACTTTGAGCATGTAAATGCACATCTTATCAGATCAGCATCTTAAACTGTTAAATTGGAGTCTTTTAACACAATGATTTGAATCAGACTGAGGAAATACTGTCCATGTAAACACAGCTACTGTCAGTGTGGCTTCTTGCAGCTTTGTTCTTCTTATTCCCATCTTTCTTGGAAGCACTTTTCCCAGCTACAGATCCATTCTACCCAATAACACAAAGCAGTCCTATTCAGTCGCAGCATGCCTCTACTTCCTCATAATCAACAACAGACACTGAGTATGGCCCCTTTATTTTCACTGGATCTAATAACATGAGTTAGGTGAGCCAAGCAGGACTTGAATAGCCCTCTCAGCTGGGACTGATATTTCTATAGAGCACTCTTGCAAGGCATGCTAGGTCCATCTAGATTAAACAGCCTGCATGCCTTGCCTTGCCTTGGTAGGACACATTCGGCCAGTGCCAAATCCAATAAAGGTTTTCACAAAGGCCCACTTCTTACTATGAGACACAACAGATAACATGATCTTTCCCTTGTGATTAGAAATCATCCCTGAACAAAAATGAAGGACTTTGTGACACACATCTATGTGAAAACATCATGTGTTCTAACAATGTATTAGTGGTATTGCAAAAAGAGAGAGAGAGAGAGAGAGAGAGAGAGAGGTCAAGGGTCTCAACCCCATGCTGGTTTGACCTGACTTATTGTCTCCGTGAAACTAAAAATGGGCTTTCGGATCTAAATATATCAGTTGTGTCAATGCTGATGATGAATGTTTGTAAGAACAGAGCAAGGTGGATTATACCAAGTAAAAAAAGTGCACTGAGGTTTCTTAACAAAACCCTTTAACCTGAACCTGAAGAGTTCCAGGAGATCCAATTCACCTTTATGCTTTTCTGAGAAATGTACAAAATAGCTTTAGAACTTCAAAAGCATTTCATGTGGCCCCTTACTAAATGGTTAACTTAGGTTAGTTCTTCACTTTACCAACTTTTCAAAATATGAACTAAAAAGCAGTCAATGAATTCAGCTTGGGTACTTTATTAAAAGCTTCCAAAAGACTGTATTCATAAAAGCCAACACTTGAATAAATTTAACCCTAAAGAAAATAGGTAAACCTTATAGAATAAAGTAAATCTCACACTAAAGATATTAGAACATAATTCCATTCAAGTCTTTCCTCTAACAGATGTCTCCAAAGCCTCTAATCTTGCTTTTAACTATTTACTATTTCCCTCTATTACATGTTTATGGTTTAACAAATGTAATAAATATACATATTGTGGTATATAGTATTAAATAATATATCCTATTAAATCCTTTTTTTTTTTTTTTTTTTTTTTAAAGTTTACAAAGTCTGAAATGTTCCAAGGAGAAGCCTGGTTTTCAATTTTATCACCAAGTTATACAAAGGCTCAAAGACTTGCTGTGTCTACTGTAATATCACTATGTACCCAACTGACTGCACTTTAAATATTTTTTTCCCAACAAAAGGGGAACATAAACACAAACGGTTGGAGGAACGGAAAAATTTCACAATCTTGGTCATTGGATTTGAAAATCCATAGATTTATTTATATGGATATACATAGGCGATAGGCCAAAGTGTGTGTGTGTGTTTGTGTGTGTAGCTGAAACACGTCCAAAATGCCCCCTCGTCCAAATGCGCCGTTTTAGTGTCTATGTAAATTAGCTGTGGTTGAGCCACACACCTCCAGAGAACTGCCAGGAGGAATGTGTCTTCTTATGTGAGGTCACAGTAGGAAGAAAATCTGATCAGCTTGTTTAAGCCCATTCTAACAAAAATGGTGAAAAAGAAAAAGTAAGGAGACCCATCTGAAGGTCTAAAAATAACTAAACATGGGAATGAAGACATCCCTTTAATACTACATGGTACAAGCTTTCTGCTTCTTCACTAATACTCTATTACTGCGTTTTTACATTCAATTCACTGTTAAGTGCACAATATTGTGTACATTATGATTTAGTTTCTTGGCCTTCGCTCAGCCAAAGGAGACAGCAGCATCGGAATGTATTTAGTCGATTAACCCATATTGGGTAAACCCTCTTTATGTATTTGTGTAATCGTTAATTATTTGTCAACAGTTATAATTTAATAATAATAAGGTTTTCACAAAGGCTCGTTTCCATCCGATGTCTGTTTTTGTTATGTTAGATTTTATGATTTTTGTAAGCACGTGCTTTCTTTGCCAGGAATTACAGACAGTTAATTAAGTACCCAAACCACTAGCTCAAATTAATCCAGGGGGAAAAAAAAGAACTCCCAAAAGCCTCTCATCAAGGAAAGGCTAACTAACATGCCAAGTTCCTTCCTCTCAACACTCACTTCACTTGTCTGATAGAGCCTATTCAGTAAAAGGCTATTCTAACGCCATTTAGCGCCACTCAGCCTGAAAAAACCCGAGGAGGTGTTTGGTGTTAAGTGCCACTCTATGGTTAATCTCACTGCTCACAGACCCCAAAGGGAGATAAGCAAATAAAGGTTCTGGATAGAAAACTTCGCTCTTAAGGTCGGAGCTTTCAGCAGAATTTATTTTGTCAACATTATATTCATTAAATATTTTAAGGAACTGAAGCAGGCGTTTGCATGATGTCATGTGAAAATATTTGAATAAAAGTAAAACGAGCAACAGTTTTCAACCAATCTCTTGCCTGGTTTCTCACACAAATAGCTGAAAATGGTCTCAGTGGTTGTTCTTTTAAAAGATGGCTGTAGTTTAACCTCTGACCCATGGGTGTTTGCAGACTTAAACAAACTGACATTTACAACCTCTCTAATGCCACTGCTACAAGACAAATACCATTTTCGCTTGTGTTAAAGGATACTAGAGGGGGAGGTTGTACTACAATGGTACAATCAAATACATCACACTAAAAACAGCTTGTTATATTTCAATATTTCTAGCTAGTTATTAGGTGAATTGTAAACTTTTATGCTCACAATTTCAAAAGTGTGTTTGGAAACAAACTCATTCATGAGAATAAAAACACATCTAAAAAGACTTTAATTTGCTATTAGAGTTAACAGCAATGGAAAAAGATCATGAGGTCTGATTAGTTCAGACTGACCCGTTCCAGAGCAGCAATAAAATGAACAACCTGAATGTACTGAATGACCAAGTCAGACCATCAATGTATTATTATTTTTCTTTTTCCCTGATGGCATGGGCATGTTTTAGGACTCAAATTGTGGAAGAGTGTTTTTGGGAGCGTGAAGATTATTTTTCACATTGCATGTTTTAATCAAGGCTAAAGACGGTCGAATGAAAGTTTATAGTTTGCAACTAATTTCTGTCCAGGTAGCACACAGTATAGCAATCTAAATATTAAATAAGAATGCATGCGCAATGGTAAGAAAGATGAAATTAAATATTTGCCTTCCTTGAGCGGTTCAGAGTTGTATAACATAAATACTAAAGCTGGGATGTATTGCAGGAAACAAACAAACTGGAGGACCCGTAAAGTTTAATGACTTTGAAAAAAATTCTAGCATATATTAAGAACAGTACTGTGTAAGTTTTGAACCACCCCTCATTACTTCATAATTTTTTTAATATTTTTAAAAATAAACTTTTTTGTATTTTTAATGGAGGAATATTTCTTCAGGCTTCCTGAAGAACTTTTTTTGGAAGAATGTTTTTTGTTTGTTAAGCCACACAGTGACACACGAGTCATTCAAGCATAAAAACATCACTAATTCACATCTATCTTAAAAACATCTAACTTGGGGCATGAAACAATGAGAAACAAGTGCAGATGATCAGGCTGGTGATTAGTATACTGGTGTTGCTGAATGCTGATTGGTTGAAACAGACAAGAGGGGAAATAAGGTTGCTGCAGAGGTTGTTACATAAATAACAAATTTTTTTTATTTTGCCTAAGCACTTTGCAGCTTGTTGCAGTAAAACGTTTCACTTCTTTAATTTTATCTACGCTACCAGTTAAAAGTTTAGAGACACCTTCTAATTCCATTGACGTTCCTGATTTTTATTTCTCACTATATTGTACAATAATGCTGAAGGCATCCAAAATATGCAATAGTATATAGAACAGTAATTCTTTGGATATCTTGTTGATATTGAGATGTGTCTGCTACTTATGCCCTGTAAACCCTGCATAACGTCTCTAATTGGTGATTTTTGAGGCTGGTAACTCTAAAGGAACGTCTCCTCTGCAGCGGAGGTAAGTTTTGGTCTTGCTTTCCTGGGAAGGTCTTTATGAGACCAGTTTTATCATGCTGCTTGAAGGGTTTTGCAAATGCACTTAAATACTGTTCTTGCAAGAACTATTCCAGAACAGGTGACCTTTGTGTCTTAAAATAACAAGTGACTGTTGTTGTCACTTAATATTATATTTTATTATTTTTGGGGAAATCCAGTATGGTGGTGGTATGGTGGTTTGCACTGTCACCCAGCACCTCCAGGGTCCGGGTTCGATTCCCTGTGTGCATGGAGTTTGCATGTTCTCCCCGTGCTTGGTGTACATTCTATAGTTCATGATCATTCAGTTCATTCTAGACACTAGGATGTAGTGCATTGCTTTCCATCTCACCATTACCAGACAGATAAACTAAACACACCAGAGCCTTTCAGATTTACACATTTATTTTATCTCATATTAAATCATTTGTTTTGGAATTTTCATCGATTTGGCATGAAATAAAAAGACTTAAATGGTGGTCTTTTTAAGGGTGAAAGCTTAGATTAGATATAGCTCCAATAAATTCTACAAACAAGACTAAACAAGGAATTTCTTTTTAGCAATAAGAGCAGGCATTTTTATGAGAAAATGTCTGAAGCAAACAAGGCACCATTCAGCCAGCAAATCATTTGAGTCTGCTTTACTTTAGCTTCATGCCACTACTATGAATGCTTGATTCTAGAGCTTTGTTAGAGATAGTCTTTATTTCTCACAGATATATGTTAGCAATTACGAGGCTGTTTTGGTTTGGTACAAAGCGAAGCAGCTGTGTTTCATTTGAGCTCGGTTGTAAGGATCAGGTGATGCCTATGGCAAGTTGTTTAGTGATGATGCATGGATGGTATTTCTCGTGATCTGCTTTTTGTTCACAAAGCAACTTCAGGAATACTTTTTCTGTCAGGGAATATAAACAAGGAAAATATACCAAAAGTAGTGGTGAAGGAAAGCATACAGCATTATACTATGCTTTAACTGGTATAGCGATACAGGTAAAATTCATCCTTCTTAGAAAGACTTTTACTGACATGTGAGATGTCTGGGTTCTAAAGAACACTCAGGGCATCACTGCTTGCTGCACACGGGGCTTAGCAGGCAACTAGTTCAAGGTTGTTGATCCAGCCTCCAAATTCCCCAGATCTAAATCTGATCGAGCATCCATGGGATGTGCTGGACAAACAAGTCTGATCCAAGGAGGCAACCCATCCTGCAACCCATAGTACCCAAATGATCCACTGCTAATGTCCCAGTACCTCTAAAGATCTTGTGGAGTCATGCCCTGAGCTGGGTCCAGAGCTGCCTCGACAGCACAAGGGGACTCTTGGAACTTGACATTTTGCATTTTCATTTTATTCCTGATTGGTGTATGTTGCTGGAGGGCGATGTGGCACACCTGCGGTGATGCTCCATCAACCACTGGCTTTAAGCCAATTGCATCAGTGTGACCACCAGTCAAGTCTATTAAAGTGTGACGGCAATCAAACTCCATGCAAGAATCCAGGAAAGAAATGAAGTGTCCCAGAAAAACAAGGCATTGCTCTGAAGCTCCTGGCCTAAATCTAAAACGAGAGTGTTATGACTGGACTCAGCCAGATAAACAAATAAGCACTTTACATTTATGGTTAAAGTAATTAATGATAATTTTGTTTTCTGTGATTACTTGTCACCCTGTCATCGATGTAGAGTGGGGAAAAAAAAAATGACTGTAAAAATGTGTATGCTAGAGAACACACCTCAAGCTTTAACTTGTTTATACTCTGAACTTGAGCATGCACGCCAGGAAAAATCCATCCAAATGTTTAGGCTGAATTAATCAGCCTCTTGGTCCTGTTGTATGAATTGACAACTTAAGTGTTGATGGATAGCATGAGTAGGAAAAGTGGTATGACCTTAATGGTGGCACTGGTTTTCAAGAAGCTAATTCGTATAAAGGGAGGGGATCAGAATGAAACCATTGATTCTGGGTTTAACTACGTACAATAAAAACTACCCTCTTGATTACATTTCCAGCAAGATTCATTACTCAAAGCACAGTAATTTGAGATACATGTATAGTACTGCACGGAGGGCTAACATACAACCGCAAGCCATATAATTCACTAATTTAGTGCAAAGACACACCTCAGCTAACAAAGGGTATGATTGTGCCTTACAAAAAAAAGAGAGAGCAAGAGAGAAAGGAGCTGTTCCAGACACTTTAAACCAGGTCGGGTAAAGCACTGCAACAGCGTTAGAATTGTGACAATTTTTTTTGATTACAAATCAAACACTACTAGCATCAACACCATATTTGACGATATCACCAAAAATATATATAAACATACACACTGTACATACACACACACACACAAATATACTTATCCCGCTTTAGGATATCAGCACTGTTAACTTCCGGGTTGAGGGGTTAAATCTCAAATAGTGTTACATGGAAAGCTAGTGAACTATGTTGAACAATTACTTGTTCAAACCATTAATTACTGCCTTTGAGAGGAATTAGGGATTCAGCCCTGTGTCAGAAGCTAATTAGCTTTGTAGCTTGCTCTAGGCATAACTAAAACAACATGGAGAGGATTTGGAACAACTTGGGAGCAATTATTAAGGAGGCAAAGAGTTGTTTAAAATAACATAATCAGATGTGTTTCTTGCTGAAAGTGCTTCCGTGTCTAGTTTTGAATGTGGGTTTCGGCAGGCACTTGCTCTCTCCTTAGTATAGCAGAACGTGCACAAATACTTTCACCCATACTGCAACCGACATGCTGGGACTCGGAGTGATGCATGTAGGTAAAGGTCCCAGTGCTGTTATCATCTATTATCACCACTTGTGGAATGCCTCTCGTCCAATCAGATTACTTGGTCGGAACTAACTCTTGTATAACAGGGTGACATTCTTTTCCTCACATATTCCAGCTTGGTAGAAAAAATGGTTCAGAGTAGAGGCTCAGCCATGATACAGAACACCAGGAGCAGAAAGGGTTCAGGGCCTTGCTCAGGGGTCCAAGCAGCTCGGCAGTTAGAAATCCACAAAAATCACAACCCTTACTGAGGCACTTAGATGTAGCGTATAGGTTAAATTATTAAAATATTTGAATCAATTTGTACACATCAAAAGGTATGGTTTTAGAAGTAACCATAGCCAGGTAATGCTCTTTTGATTTTTTTTTTTATTTCTAGACATTCACCAAACAGCAGTAAGAAAACAACGAGACAAAAGTCATGTGTGAGCTCTACTTATAAATTAATGGCGCCTCTGTTATTTTACTAGTCAACCAGACCACAGTTCCGCCTTACTGTTTTCTCAGACATGCCTACTTTGTTTTCTCCTGGCTCACAAATTAGCCACTACCACAAACAACCGTGCTTTCCACATTACACGCCCTTTCCGCTTCAGTGAATTAGCTTTTTCCGCCACGTAAATTTTACACGTAGGTTTCACATGTCTCTTGTTTCACCATAGCATATGGGGTCAAAAAGCACAAGTCGGTTAAATGGTACAGCTAAACTGCTGACGTTACAGATGACTTACAGTATACTTCAGCCAATGCTGCGTCTGCATGTAGTAAAAATATTTAGATTGATATAGTCGATCATAGAGACCTGGGTCAAGAACCCTGACCACAGAATAGCACGTTTAAAACATGCTGTCTTAATTTGCTGCATCCAGAATCGTACTACATGCCACTGTAAAAACAATGTTTGTACATTTGACTTTTCATGTACTCTAAAGAATGACCTCCGGTTCAGGTAGCCTGGTTTGTGTTCCAAGCTAAGAGGGGAAACTGCATGCCACGTTCATTCATGTGAGTAAACACTGTCTGCTCAGTTTCACAGCTCAACAAAAGAGACGTAGAAAAATGTTCACGGTGCAAATCAGGTTATGCTTGAGGATTTGAACATGAGCTGAAAATCATGCTCAATGTATTTCTAAGCGATGCTATTACTAGGAATATATACCCATACACACATACTCAAGGCATTCAAGTCAAACCGAGACTTCTGACTGTGCCAAAGCCATGTTCAGACCGCCTGCTCCATGTCTCAAACGCTGGCCTCCCAGGAACTCCTTTAATGGCCCAAACATTTGAAAATGGCTTGAAGCGAGGTCAGGACTATATGAAGGATATTGCATTCACTGACTGTTCACGGCAACGACAGTGTGGGCTTTGAGACACTTTGACCGGGATTGTCATTCAATTATTTTACAGCAGTCTCATTACCGTACTGAGCTTGAAGTTTTCTGTAAATGTCAATCAGTTTTATGCCTTCATTCACAAGAAATTTCATCACAAGTGCTGTTTGACTTGAACACCCCTTGTGTGTGTATACACACACACACACACACAAAGCAGACAGAAAGGTTTCTTATCAGTCTACACATGATTCTCCACAATGAAAAAAGACAAAACAGGTGTTTGGAGTGTTTTGTTAATTATATATATATTATGTATATCAAGAGTGAAAAAAATGTTGAGTAACACCAACACACAAACCTCTATTATTCGATCATGGATCTGAAGCCCTCCTTCTTTATCCACTGGTCCATGCTCCACAATCTTTGATACAAAGATACCTTCATTTGATGTTCCATCTTCATTATCCTGTAAATAAAAAACAATAGGATGTAATCATTACAGACTCCTGAGACGTTCTAGATCAAACTGGCCCTACTCCATCTTAAACTGACACTATAGGCTAAATAAAGATACAAGCTTATTGGAAGATATTTGTAAAATCTGAGCAAGCAGTTCAAAATGTCTTATGTTTAGACTCAAGTACACAAAACTCTGCACATGGGAATGTTTCCATGGTAGGAGCTAACTGTAGTTCTTTTAACAATCAGCTTACGCAAACTAGCCAGATGAAATGTTAAATGGCAGAAGAAAAGGACAAATTGAAAGAACACTGCTTGGATAATCCCAGTCTGGTAACTAGCTGAAATTGATTAAATGTGATTGATAGAAAGACCTTTGTCAACTCTGTATGTAATCCCACATCCAGAAGCACAACGGCTGCAAAAACTCAACCAGCATTCCCTTTGTTCTGCCCTGGCACCTCCACACTGCCACCGTACAGCACTGCTACATCTACAGTCCCCCTAAACGACTAAGGAAGCAGCTACAGATCAAATACAGAACCGCATTTGGCTTTACTGCTATACTGAAAGCAAATTACTCTCTCTGTCCAATCCACTGTTATTCGGTCTAAATCACTGTTATTTCATCCTTACAAATGTAATGAGAAGCTGCTGTCTGTCTCTTTGGATGGACCAAATGTGAACTTGAAGTTTCTGGAGCTGCTGCTGCAGCATGAACAGCACAGAGGGGCTGATTATGATGGGATCCTTCAATCTCCACACCTTACACATAATACCTGCAAAAAAGGCTTCACCTTGTCCTGTTGACAGGGCATGCTGAGGCATCAGTACAAAGATTCTCAAGAACATAACTCCAAAGTAGTTGGTCAGAATAAATGTCTATGACATGAAAAACTCACAATGTGACCATGTACAAAATGAATGGTATGGTACATACCTCATGTTCTAAGTCACAGTTCAGTAAGTTTTTAGTAGAGTGAAGTGAAGGGGAAGAAAAGAAGAAAAAAAACACATGCATTTATTCTGAATAATTAGAAATGTAACTTTTAACTTCTGAAGATATGAACTTGTACAAACTTGTAAACACACTGGCCACAATTTCCTAAACACATACCAAATGCATTTAAAGTCACATACCTTTCTTTCTTTAAAAAAAAGTGGGAATAAAAGAAAAACATTCCTACATCTACAGTAGATATCTAGTTGTAAGCTGTGAAAGAACATGAACAGCACTGAAGAAAATATAGAGCAAATAGCAAATCTATAGCACGCAATGTTTCTTTATAATTAGGGATATTTAAACTATAGTTTTAAAGCATTATATACTAAATTATTTGCCCAAATGCCACTAAAAAAACTTTTTTGTGTAAATGTGTCATCTTTAACAACATGGAATGCTGGAGTTCTTTCCTCATGTATGGAGTGATGTGAAATGACCATGGGTGTGCATGTGTTCATGTTCAGGCTCCCTGAAGGACTTTTTTGACTCTAAGTTTTGGCAAGTTTCCGACTTTCATTCTCCATAAACAAAGCAATGATGGCCAGCAATATGCACAAGGACACAAAAAATTACCCAGACTTATCCGCGATTATGTGCTCACTTGTGGTGAAAAATACAAGATCCCAAGGTGAAGAGTGAAGACACTCAAGATCCCAATCAGAAGAGCTGCTTCTTGAGAAGAAGAAAAATTACTGATATAGCAAAAGATAGCAGCAGATAAGCTAAAGAAAAAAAGTTCCAAAGTATCAATCAAGCTGACTTAAGGAAAGGTCAGCACCTTGATGGCACAGCAGATTAAAGGTTGAGACCAGATGCAACATGATTTATATGCCCTCATCGTTTTTAAGACAAATGACTGATTCACTGCACCCGGATTTGCTGAAATACACAAGAAAGGAGGAATGCACAATGCAACATGTAACAGCTAACACCCCCGAGTGAAGGGAGTGACTGAGTGAACGCACAACAGTTACTGGGACAAAAACCGACAACAAAGAAGATTTAGACAGGTTATGACTTGCCCACTGACCTGTTAGCCAAGGCTCAGTGGGTGAGAGACATGTTTGAGGAAGAGGAGGGTTTGGGTGGATACTAAAATGACTGGAAACCCAGGAACTTTGACCCACACTGTGAGAGCTAATATTACTGCAAGCCAAGGATAAAGACTGACCTGCCTGACAATGCAACACTTTTCAGAATTTTCACTGAGGAGCTATTCCTGCGATTTGTGATATCTGATAACAAAATGAAATCTTATTTGATCATATTTGGTGTCATCATGAGCATTCTCCAACTGACAGCAAGGAGAGCTTGTTGGTGACAAAAGTGGCTTTTCTAGACTCGTTTCCCCAAAGCCATGGCAAAGGACATACTTCCAATGAGCAAGACGTACGACTACTACTACTACTACTACTACTACTACTGTACGTACCTCCACCTATAAGGTAATCAAGCACATGACTTTGACCAACAAGTTGTGGAAACTAAAATGGTTTCTCAGCTACCTTGCCAGTCACTCTAAGAGAAGAATGGTTGAAATTCTATCAAAGACTCTGCCAGTGTCTCCCCCTAAAACCATCAAAACAGGCCATGGGTTGTGGCAGAGAACTCTCCTGGGTTACAGAAGAAGGCATTTCACTCTGTGCCATCATTGATCCAGCCATACCCTAATACAGTATAGTTTTCATAATGTGCATTTTTTTTTTTTTTTTTTTTTGGACAATTCTACATAGGAGTGTGACTTGTCAAGGACATGACGGGCTTAGACTGGATGCCTGTGTCACTGTTAATGCTGACAGAAAGGGACTCCCAAAAACATAATGCAAAGCCAGCAAGCTTGAAAACATGAATTCAAACTGGCTTGAAAGGATAACCTCAAGTTGTGTTTGGGAGGGCACCAAGGCTACGATGGGATAAACAGGATAAATAAAGAGAAGGCAGCAAGTGTGCAACTAAAAACAGGTTTGTATTGCTAGTGTGAATTTCTGAAAACCAAAAACGTATCAGGTGATCAGATATTATCAGATTCATCACCACTTTAAAAATGGTGAAGAAGACGCCAATTTTTGGGTGTGGGATGCTACAATACATACACTAAAATGTATTGGAGTGCTGGGGGGAAGAACATTCACAGCCAAGTACAAGAATGACTACAAAGAGTGGCCGAAGGATCCGGCACAGGAATGTGTTAACTCAATGACAGCAAGGAGTGCTCATCAACTGACAGTACCAGAGGCAGCCATATATGAACATGACTGAAAACCCTGCAAGGAGGAGCTGCCAAGCACTGACAGACTAGCCAGTGCCAACGGCTATAGCTGTAGACAACATAGCTGTACACATTGTTTGCTTTAGCGAGCACAGCCGTTTACTCTTCAAAGACATGCTGGTGACATACTCTGTGTATATTGAATTAACTATAATAGTAATATAGATCGTTATTTCACTGCTAAAATGTGAAATAAGAAAATATTGCTGAAAACAACCACTTACAAAAATTTTAGTTCGGTTAAGGTTTTTTATTCATTGATTTTCTGGGTGTGGCACAGGGCCTTCACGATAAATTTTGCTGCATAGCTCATACACACTCGCACATATACATGTTAAACCCGGCACACATTTAGTCATGAGCTCTACTCCACAGGAAGTCAGTTATTTTGGGTTGTTTGCCAAATAAAACTCAATGGCATTTGATATATTCCTCTTATTTATATAATCCCTACTAAACTTGTCCAATATGATCAAGAAATTGAGGATGCAAAATTGGTAAGATCTCAAACGATTCAGCCATGGTGAGGCCTTAAACTTATGACAAAAAATTGCTAATAACTTCATTAGTTATATAAAAGCTGGTGACAATGCTGCCTACTGAAAGAGTCGGTGAGGAAAGCCTGTGACACGCTCACAGTATGAGCTACTGTTAAATCACATTAACACACATTGCCCACTGTGCCTACTGTCTTTCTGGTGTTCCCGGGCAGCAATGACACATGTGCTTGGGCCCGATTATCATTGCTTTGCAACTATATTTACTGTAGTTACTGCAATGCTAAAGTAGAAAATAAGAAAATATGTCTGAAAACAAAAAGCACGGATAGCAATTTCAGTTCAGTTAAGTTTTTTGTTTAATAATTTTTTTGAATACAGGGTACACAAAACTCATTTTTCTTTTTATTTTAGCCCCAAGATTGCTTCAAAATGAACAACAGAAAAATTGACTAGAATCACAGCCTGCAGTGTGTATTTGGGCTGTGTATCTGCACAGTATCTGCACTATACAACATGATAGTCATAATGCCGCTCGACATTCACACTGTATTAATGGGTTACCCTGTACTAATGAACTTTAAGGCAAAGGTAATAATTTACAATGAAAAGTCAACATCTGTTATTTAATGTTTCTATCTGTTTCAGAGCCTGAGAAATTAAGGATTTAATATGCATTAACAATTCTGTCAAGGTTTCCAGAAAAACCTTGGGTTTTAAGAAGTTATTTTCAAACAAGAATTTAGAATGCTCACCTTAGATCTTAAAGAGTTCATTTAGTCACTTATCACTAGCTACCAAAATAACAAGCAATTGGTTGCAGGTGATCAAATCCAGTTGTAAAGTTGAGTTTGCTAAGATACCTTCCTGGAAATAACAGCCTCTCGCAATATTTCCCAAGCTTGAATACTTCCCAAGCCTAATATCACAGTCCTCAAAGACTGTGCTAAACAAGCCAGTGAGCATAAAAAGGATAAAAGCAGCAACTCCAGTGTCCAGCACAAAGCCAGAAACTGATAGCACAGGCTCAGGGCCTTAAACATTTTATACAACCACATCAAATCCATGCCGGCTGCATGCCAAGTCGTACAACACTGCTGAGTAATTTTTAATGGAATACTTAAGGAACCACAGGAAATCAAGCTGCGAATACTGCAGCTAATTACTGCAAGGATTACTTCCTCTCTTTTTTTCTTCTCCAACAAAAACAAGATACTTGTTTACTTGAGAATACTCATGAAAACATGAGATGGCTAAACATGGATTTTAGAAAGACGTGTTTAATTCCGAACACAAGCCATTTCTTTAGGCATTAGCATGTATAAGTACAGGTAGTTATAGTGTGTATACAAAAACTATCGATGACGGTGTCATGTGATGACACATTTTCCCGTAACAACATGTAAGTTGTTTTTTGTTCTTATACCACAACAAATTGTCAAAAAATTACATTTATTTATTTTTTATTTTTTTAATAAAAAAAAGAGTCGATTTTCAAATTATACGAGGGGCGTTCAAGTCAAACCATAACACTTGATTGTACAGAATAACAGAACAGTTTTGAGACTAAAAACTCCATTTATTTCTCTATATAATCCCCTGCTGCACTAATGCACTTATCCCAGCATTTCACTAGTGCTTGAATACCATTAAGGTAGAAAGTTCTCTCAGTAAACCAGAACTGGAGAGGGCAGGACTATACAGGTGATGTGGCAATAAATCCCAGCTGAGTTCCTATAATGCGCAAGTGGTGTTCATGTATGATTGTGTGTACACTTCCTACAGACAGATGTGTCTCTTCCACAAGACGGAAACAAGCTGATTTTCATGCATCACGCGTTCCACCCTCTGAACATTCACAAATGTTCCCACCTCAGCCGAGATCGACATTCATGGTTGTGCGGCCTAAGTTTTTAAAGAAGACTGCACAACCATGAATGTCGATCTCGGCTGAAGATTTACACCTTCATTCACAGGTAATTTCCCGATTTTACTTGAACGCCTCTTGTGGTTATGTTTACTGTAACATTTTGTGAAATATATCTTCTTAGTTTCAATGCTCCTGATTTTACACAAATGCAGTAAAATCTGACAAACAATAATTAGAAAGACAGACTACCTGAAAACAAATTAGATCTTTCGGATACAGACTAAGATAAGTCCTGGCTTAAAAATAAATAATTTAAGGCCTTTTCCTACTGTTACAGACAACACCACACAATGTTGTTCAAATATTTGTTTGGGTTCTAAATCAGATTTTCAGTTTCCTTTTCATTTTTTTTTTTTTTTTTTTTAAATGGTCCAGTTAAGAACAGCAAAGTACGTCAAACTTCTATTCTGGACATGCCTCACACAAACTCATAAAAGCTTCAGCACCTATTCTTGCTGATACGGATACCACAACTACTGGTTTATAAAGAACCACAATGCCACTGCAGAGTTCTGAATAGAGTAAGTTGCAGCTTTCATGTATCCGGACATATGCCAATGCTAAATTATTTAGCCTGACATCAGCATTTCAGAAATGGGGTTGGTCAGCTTAATTTGGCTAACTGGCTTAATTAAGTAGTTTTAGATACTGTGTGACATTCTTTAAAATATATCGATATGTAAATCTGACTAAGTATTAGCAAGGTGTTAACTTGTTTTAAGACTTACCACACAAGGTCTCCCTCCAACAATGTTAAAGCCCAAAGTTCCAGACTCTCTGTGAAGCACAACAGTAACACTTTTGCTCTCACCACCCTGAAAAAAGCAAATGATACAAATCAGAAAAGGGTACATTCATCTACTGCATGTACATTAAAATGTTATGAGTTCATACTGGTAAACTCTCAAGATTCTCATATCCATAACCTCAAACAATGGAATGTAAACTGACAATTATTTAGAGCTTGAGACTGAGACAAAAAAGCTCTCAAGTGACCATTCATTTTCAGGGTTAAAAGCTTTGGTCTTTCCTGACATCTTAACCTTGTTAATAAACATATAGCCACTTCCCAAAGAGGGGTGACAAGAGGGATTTCAAAACCAGACGTGTCTAATCCGACTGTCTGTTAAGGTGGCGGTAGTGTGCAGTCAGCTGTCCGTGCTATACACCACAGGATACAGAGTCTAAATAGAACACATATTTTAATGGTATGTACACTGTCAGCCATTTATAGCTGTCTGCAGGCAGTGCAGGGGTCTTAGTTTGGAATGCAACAAGCCAAAACAGATGCCTAAATCCCAGGATTCCACAGGAAACCATGAATGTGCTAAAATGAATACAGGGTGCATGTCATTTTTTATTAATGACAAGAACATAGTAATATGCCCATCATGATAAATGGTCTGTGGTGAGTTCATACACAATGACATAATATGGAATACATACAAGTCACTGGCATCCACTATCTATAAAAAAAAAAAGCCATGAATAGACATATACCAACAGCATATGGCAATCAAGAGCCAATCTTAAATAACCCTGGTAGATTTAATCACAGAGATGACAGCCAATCATCACACAGTGTTGTCCAGCTATGCCTGCTGTCAAGATTGGCATTCTCTTGACTAATAGAACATTCAGTCAGTATGCTTACATGCTCAGTTAAGCCGAGCTATAACGACAGGCCATATAATTGGACTACTGTCCTTGTCATATTATGCAAGCACACGTAGAGGAATCAATTTACTGACCAAAGTATGTCTGACTCCGCTACAGTAGGTGGCAACCTGACCTCTTTTAGCTTGGTAGTATTGTATTTCTGGTCTAACAATTACATTGCAGACCAAAACAAACAAGTTAACTAGCGGCAAACTGGTAGAATGCCACGCGGTGAAAACATTTACAGTAACTTTTTTTGTCCAAATGAGATGCATGCTATCCTACTGAGGGTATGATGATGTCTGAAGGCAGATGACACCACCGTACTGTTTGTGGCTTCCTTCACTGTTACTCCATTTGTTCTTTTTCTGGGTCAGAAACTGTGGAGATCGCAAAGAGCACCCGGGCCAATCTGTGTGTCCGGGTTATATGTACAAGAGTAGCTTGAATCCCAAGCGCATTCGATTTAGCATGATGTTTGACCTCCACTCTATTGTTTTGAAAACACATTAAGAAAAGGAATTAACATTATAAAATCCTGGCCTAGTCTACACAGCCTAGTGAGAATGTCAAATCTCACACAGGTTTTTCTATATTCAGAAAATCTTTCACAGTGTAGCTCTAATCCATTCACATAGACCCAAGATATGGCAATTCTCAACAACAATCCTAAACACATCCCAAACACAGGGCTCTTTTCCCATGTCAAGTTATAAGAACTTAACTGTCTCAACAAACTTTCATCTTGTCTCTTCGTATTTGAAACACTCCTCTACAGAAAGGCCAGAAGCTGAAGGTTAGCAGAGAAGCTAACTTGTGTGCTCGTAAAGACTGCAGAATCATAAACATTCCCCTCCCCCTCTCAGCAGGCTAAGAACTGTAGCTGACAGGGATGACTCAGGGCTAGACATGGGGTAGACCCCCCCACCAAAACACACACACACACACACACTCTAGTGACATTACTTTGTCAAAGTTAATAATAAAAAACAGTCACAGCAGGCAGGAGTCTGAACACCGAAATGTATTCACAAAAAAAAAAAGCTGCAATCCCTCAGCACGTGATTTTGTCTTTATTTTGGTCTAAATTTATCCAAATTATCCATAGACCGTGTAAAGAAGTATCAATTATTGAGACCTCTGTCAAAAATTTATTTTAAAATAACAGGATGCAGGCTATTCTACAAAGTGGATTTAAAGTGGATTTATCCTTAGACCTTAACTTAATCTGATTTGAGTGATTACATGACAAATCTAGTTACTGGTCACATGACAGCAGAATTAGAATTTACATGACTGTAATCTGGTCGGGATATACTGAAGGGTTATTGCATATGAAGTAATGGTCAGAATAATTTTCATGGTGATTTACTCATGCAAAATCTTAGTCCAATTTAAAATCTTAGCCCACAACTCCCAAGTGTCTCAGGTTTTGGCCCATCATGTTTTGGCCCACTTTCTGCACTTATGAATTGCCAACGATAAAATATAACGGAGACAGCAGACAATTCCAAGCTGGATTTGACTTGGGGTCGCTTTGTCTCCAGCAGATCTGCATCAACCCGCTGCTGATCCGGCTCAGAAGCTTCTGATATCTGGGAAGGAACTTTGACAAATATTATCTCCCAAAGGTTTCATAGTAGAGCAGTGGGAATGGCTATCCAATGTGATCTTTTACAATCTGCTGTCCAGCTGTATTAAACATTTGACATTCTGTGACATTTATAAGGATACTAAAAAGAACAATTCTGTGTTCTGGTGGTATTATGAGCTTCTTATATATTTTGCAATAATTAATGGTAGTAATCAATATAAACTCATTTACCCTGAGAAAATTTTTTGGCCACATCATCCAACTTGCTTTCTAAGTAGCACCGTAACTAATGTTAAAAGATGAGCATAATAGCTCGTTTGTTGTGGCTTCCACTTTAGGGATGATGCTTATATTACCATCGACCCAGCCGTGTACTTCTGCCCTGTAAACTATACATTTAGTAGCCCAGAAACACGAGGCAATTAAAAAAAAGCACTTGAATGTGCATAATAAATTTATAAGCAGAAAGTTGCTTCATGTTTGACTGCAAGAAGAACAGTCAACATCCATCTTACTCTCATCATGCCCCGTACCATTACAAAACCTCCTTTAAAATCTTTTGCAACTTTATAATGTTTTAATAAACTTTTGCAACTTTAATAGCCTTTTGCAACAGAGAACAAACTAAGATATTATTCAAACCTTTATAACGGACTTGGGTGAACTCTAAAGAAAATCACAAAGCTTAAAAACTAAACTACAGTAACTACTGAGAAGAGTTCCCTGTTCCTGATGTACGTTTCCTTGAAAAGTCATAAATAAGAAACCTATATGTAGAGGAAAGCCTTTACCGTTACCTATATGAGTTGAGTTCGAAGCAGTTGTCCGCATGTGACTAAAATATGGTATGGTGTTAAATAATTTTGATGCGCCGCGAAATTAAGATGCACTTGTTTACTGCATTTCTTGTTCAGAGACATGTGTGAACTGTAATGTAATGTAACATTAATGGTGTCATTATGTTGAAACACTGATATTGAAAATATTTCACACTTTGTGACATTTTAACTTGGCACATTTATTTTGGGCTACACCCACTGTTACTCTGTTCTGGATTACAGTTTTGGAAACAAAACAGTAATTGTTTTTAATGGGGGAAAAACATGAGCAATGTTAAGTCATAATGCTCTCCCAAAGCGTCTGTTAATGCTCCAGCTGAAATGCATTTATTAATTTTACCTTATTTCATCTCAATGTACCTATTTTTTCACTCCACTTCTGAAAATGCTGTTTCAGTGTCTATGTAAATAAAGGGAACTGGTGGCTCAGTGGTAGGTATTTCGCCTGCCGGCAGGCCTGGGTTCAATTCCCAGCTAGTGCCCAAACCCCCAAGCCACTGTCCCAAGCTCGGATAAAATGGGAAGGTTGCGACAGGAAGGGCATCCGGCGTAAAAACCTGTGCCAAGTTGTTGTGCGGACTGTATATTCCACCCTGACGACCCCTTGCCGGGAGCAGCCGAAAGACCAACAACAACAGTGTCTATGTAAATGAGTTACTGCCTAGCCACGCCCCACCAAAAAAACTGCACAGCTGGAGGAGGGTTTCCCTTATATGAGGTCACATGAGGAGGAAAATCTAAGCCCCAACCAGTATTTCCTTAAAAAAATGGGGAAAAAAACCAACACAAAAATAGGAAACATCTTTCCTCAATTTTTTTTTATTTACACGCACACAGGTGGAAAAAAAAACTATGAAAATGAGAGTTTTGTGTAATAGGTGTACCTTAACTGGCAAACCTGAGACTCTCATTCACTAACCAATTTATATTGTTAGGGTCACAGTGGATCAGCGGCCCATCCCCAGAAGCCGGTGAGGAGAGAATACAACCTGGGTGGAATGCCAAACCAATTCAGGGATCCATGCACAAATACCCTTCTTCACAATTAGGTGCAAACCATCTGCCTACTGTTATACTTTTGGGATGCATGAGGAAACCAGAAAACCCAGGGGAAACCCATATAGAAACAGGGAGGACAATGCACAGAAACTTAGCACTGGCAAATCAATTGGTGCATCTCTATTATAAATATACTAAATCATTTAAAAATCGATTTTGGGAGTCAATGCGACATGAATCAGCACACAAAAGAATCGAGATTCATAACTGAATCGTCCCCACACACACAACTCTAACGTTTAATACACATTACATCTCACACGGACATTCGCAGTATAAAAACAGTAGGTTTCTGACATCAGCATAAGGTATACTGGAAAAGGTGGGGCGTCCAGCCCTGCCCAATCCTACTCAATCATGGTCAGAGAGCACTGAAAATGTCCCTGCAGACAAAATCATATGGTTGAAACACTTCAAGCAGCACCTGTGTTTCTTGTTTCCTTCTCCGACTTAAATCCCAGCTTATGGATCGAAAAAAAAAATCTGTACTTCTTTAGAGAAGGCTACTAGGAGCTTTAAACCATAGTGTATTCAGCAATATACCGAGTCAGTTTGATCACAAACATCTTTGTATTTAACCCTTACAAGTAATATAATGTAGATATAATCAGTTCAGACCAATGATTTAGGAATGCCCTGCATATGGCAATGCGCTCCTTAGAGCAATACACACACTACACTGCGCCTTTGTTTTCCACCGCTAGGTGTTCTGCATCCACACAGCCCAAGCTGTGATTAAACACACACAAACACAAACATACACACAGAGAACTAATCCAAATTTAAAGAAATCCAACACTTTGGGTTCAGCAAGTACACAATTTGCACACGTATTCCTGTTAAACTACCACAGAGCAGGGTAGCTTCACAGGTTAAGCTGCTGAGTTGGAGACATCAGCAAATCAGGTTATAGATCAAATCTCCCTTCCCGGTAGGAAAACGATCTGTTTAAGTGGAAAGAGCCGTGGATTAAAGAAATCATCTAGAAAAGATTTGCTCTTCCATAAAGGGATCCACATAGGAATTTTATAATGTCTGGCAACCATTCTTAAGCCACTACAAAAGATGAATGTAGATAAACTGGATCTGTAATGAAAGATTTCTTGTTCTTTGGTTTAATGTTTATTTGTTTATTATATACTTGTATCTTTTCCTGTTTCTTTTAGTCCTGACTGGGGAGGGGAATTGGTGGAGGAAAAGTGTATCATCATGTATGAATATATGCACCTTGTTAAAAATAATAATAATAATTTAAAAAAGACTTTAATAATAAAAATTAAAAAAAAAGATCTAATCAGCTTTCTGGAATACCAATCTGTCCGTTTTTTGGCTTTTCCTATTGTTAAAAATTAAAACTTGGTGAGAAAGCTATTACATATGAAGATTATTACACTTATTATAAGTGCTACACTGGTTACTTAAAACTTAATACTCTCAGCTGCATGTTATGTGTACTGATTGTGCCCATTATAAGCCATGTCAATTTCAGTCTTGACACAAGTGAAAGCAGTTAAAAGAATGAACCTGCGAATGATAAAACGGTCAGTAATGTATATGTATATATAACAACCTTAACTGGCGGCGCAAAGCTTTTGGTGAGCGAGTCGATGCGCGCGCTGTACTCTGTGAACTTTTTCTGGTAGCGCATCGCGGTGATCTGCAGCTCGTTGTGCACGGCAGAAAGTTGCGCCAGCAGTGACTTCTCCCGCTTGCTCGCGCGTATTGCCTGCTTTTTACACTCCTTCTCCAGGGTGGTGACTTTGGCCTGCAGCGCGCCGCTGTGCGCCTTGAGCGAGCGCACGCAGCAGTGGCCGTCCAGATAGCGCTCTCGGTGCGTGAGAGCGAGTCCGCAGCCCTGCTCGCAGACGCCGGCCGGACGGCACTCGCAGGCGTCGCGCATATGCAAGTGCACGTCCTTGAGATTGAGCACCTGGCTGCAGCCCTCGTTGCGGCAGCGCGCCGGGGCGAAATCACACGTCTCTGCGTGCTCGGCGAGCTGCTGGAGCTTGACGACTTGACGGCAGCCCCGCGCGTGATGCTCGCAGCGGATGTCCAGCTTGAGCACGAGACTCTTGAGCGGCGGCACGTGGTGCAGCTCCTGGGCCGACACGCGTCGCCGGCACTGCGCCGGACAGCTGCGCTGCTGCGCCACCCACGGCAACACGCACGACGCGCAGAAGACGTGGCCGCACGGCGTTGTCAGAGGCTCCTCTAGAACTTTGTGGCAGAGGTTGCACTTCAGGTCCGGGTCCACGGCGCCGCTGAACCGCTCCAACTCGAAACCCATGGTTTGGTTTCAAATGTCTTAAAGGGGGAAAAAAAAGTTCAGAAAAAGCGCCACAAAATCAGCGCTGAGCTGCGGACTCGGGCATTGAGAGCACTCGCACCGCTTAACTGTGAGCTTCTTTACCCTGAACTAACTAATTGCATGAAACTTTGTGAGGAGGGGGCAGTGTGGAAAAATGTCCTACCGTAACTAATCTAAGAGCAGCGCATCGACTCGCACTCTCACTGGTTTTGTCCGAAATATAGTAAACTAATGCACAAATATTATGACACTAATGTGTGGCTGCGCCTAAAACAAACTATGGTACATAACAAGACAGTTTTGGAACAACAACAAAAACTGCTTTGTAGAGTCTTGTGTACTATGTAGTAATGTGTAGAATCAGGCAAATGAAGTTTAAAGCATTTATAGATAGATAGATAGATAGATACTTTCTTATTCCCAAAGGGAAATTGTAATTATTAGTCAAATGGCACAGTGGCATACTGGTTAGCACTGTCGCCTTACATCTCCATAGTTAAGGGTTTGATCCCCGCCTCTGGGCTGTGTGCATTGGGTTTGCTTTAATGAATAGAGAGCATGGTAGGCTGTGCCAACCCAAAAGAAGAAGAACATCAACTAATATCTTCTGTGAAAAAATGCACAAAATAATCAATCACTTTATATCTACTATTTAATTAACTTAATGAAAACATTCAGCAGTATTATGCAACCCTAGTAATGGCAAGTACCCCCTGCCCTGCATATTTGAGTGTTTTCTCAGCTCTCAGCATAATTGACATAACTAATCAGCTAATTAACAGCCTTTTTTTCAGTTGAAGAGGGTGTGTAAGAGGAGGGAAAATATTTAAATATGCAGGGAAACTGGTCCTTGAGGACCAGGGTGCAGAAGCACTGGCAAACACAGACCTTGTTTATATTATGTGTATGTGCACTACATTGTTGTAATATTTATCAGTTTAGATAGATAGATAGATAGATAGATCTAGCAATGTAATTTGTGAAAGTGGGTATAAGGGAATAACATACAGGCTATCACTTGAAATGGAGCTTATGCATGTTATGTTAAAGGAATAATTTTTAACATGAAAAATAAGATTTTAATTGTGAATATTGTCCAATTATATAAATATTTAACTTTCAACAAATCACATAATTGCTAGGTATTTACAATTAAGATAAGATTTTAATTATGAATATTAAGCAATTATGTGATTGGTTGAAAGTCAAATATTTACATGATTTCTTCCTCCTAAGAAATGTGCATAATTAAATAGAGATAAACCCTGGAAGGTAAATGACCATCTCTTTGAATATGCTGATAAAAAAGTGTGTTTGTGCTGCTTGTACACATGTAACATTTATGCAGGAACCCTACTCTTCAATTGTGACTCATCGGAATAAGAACATTGTCCATCTGTGTGGAAAACAATGCAGTCATAAAAGCAAAAGGACCAGTGTCAAACTAAAGCAAAATGACAAGAATGGCCTGGTCCATGGCCGCTTTTCTACCTTTACTTAAAAAAAAATAAAGCCTGCTACAGATGGAAAATGCTCTGTTCTCATCAACATTCTGGGAAATCAAATCACTGGTGATGCTATGCTTTAGCAATTCAAGCCACATGTGTGCTCTTAAAATATAGGACTCCTGGCTCATCAGTTTCTCAGAGGCAAGAAAAGCAAAGACAAAAGCATGCATGTAACACTCCCAAATGAGTGTAAAGTCTCTACCTTTTCTCTCTTGCATTGAACGAGATCTGGTCTTCAGAAAAAGACACACCACATTGGAGCTGTGCTGTAATTCAATAGGTGCTCAGACAGAAGCTCTATGTAATGAAATCAATGCTTCAGAAGTGGACACAGATACTGCATTAGTGCCCTGGACAGAACATAAAGGAAGCATTTGTGGTATGCAAGAGATTCGTACAGATTATTTTTACAGGCCACGACACATGCAAACGTTCCTGCTCTCTTTATTCATTTCAAAGTTAAATGTTAAACAACTATGAAGAGGTGTGCACCTTTGTGTAGCCTTACAAGAGAAGGCTTTTCATCTGGCTGTATGAGTGTGAGATTTAGTGTTAGTAGTACAGGGTGACACAAAAAAACGGGAACTTTTTTAGAATCCAATAAAACTAGAAGTGATAAAAGAAAAAAAAAATTTTCACAGTAATTGAAACCTAAAACTTGTAGAAATACTAAAGTATATTTAACTAAATGTCTCTAACCCGCAGTGCTACCACCTGCTAATGGCTACCAATACGCATTTAAAAAATTCCCGTTATTCTGTGTCACCTTGTATATTCTCTCTCTCTCTCTCTCTCTCAGTCATATAAAAGCCTTAATTTTTATGTTGTATTGTTTATTAATATTGAAATAGGTGGCATAATTGAGTTAAATTTTTTCCACATAATGTCCGTTTAATTCAGTACGAGTGTGCCAGCATTAGACTACTATCTAGAATCATCTAGAATTCTAGAATCAAATTTGTCTTTTTTTTTGCATATTTGTCATAAATCAAATTAAAAAACTGCATTTTGTATTTACTTACATTATCTTTGCGTAATATTAAAAATAGTTTGATCATCTGAATCATTTGATTGTGACAAATATGCAAAAAAGTAAAAGAAAATCATGAAGGGGTTTAAAATACTTTTTCATAGCAATGTATCTTACACTCATACATTAAATGTACTTTTGTAAATCATCTCACAATTATGAGCTCACGTAAATTCATGCCAAGACACAGATCTGAAGTAGACAACAGCTTGCAGTAATAACAAGAATGAGCATTATAATTGCACTGAGGCTTTATCTAGGTGTGGTTTCATTAAAACTATGCAATTTTTCCCACAAAATTTCAGCATATACATTTTCCCCCTCATCACATTGATTATCTCAACATCTCAGGTATTAGCTAAATGCATTTGTATCATCAACTGTCATACAAGACAGCTGCAAAATGAGAGCACTCTACGTAATCCACTGCAATGATATGTGCAAGGTTTCATCAGTAATAAGATATAATCCAGCGTTTGCACAATCTCCAGACTGCACCTAACTTCCCAAGAATTTCACCAAATCCTCAATCCTCAATCCCATCTGCCAATTGCACCCTTGGCTTGCCTTTATCCGTATACTTAGATAAACTTCTCTACAATTTCACCGGATTTATGGTCAGTGAGTGCATATATTACTAGGTTATTGACTGTGAAGGCAGTCAAAAATGTGGCATCATGATCCAAGTTTTTGTATGGTTATTGTGGTGTGCTTTACAAATGGTAAGAGTCATGGCTTATCCCTTTTCCTAAAAATGGTCGATAAATAACTGAGAACAGTAATAAGTACTCTAAGTGAAATGCTAAGGCTTTAAACATATGTCAATGACCCACTGAATACTGCATAATGTCGCTGAGCTGTTCGTGTTACATGGATATGTACGTGCTTGTGCAGTACATATCTATGGTAGTATTATCTGCATACTACCTGTGCAAAAAATAAATGTGATGGAGTGAGCGAGCGAGTGATTTCTACTGTTGAGATTTTATGATGCAACTTCACATCAAGTGTTTTTGTGATTTTCTTACTCAATTTCTTTTGTAAAGTTTTACCAGGTTTTTTATAATGAGGTGGATGGTTCTTAACCCAATTCCAGTAATTTATTCTTTACTTTGCTTGATACAGGGCAATTTGATTCTTATAAAACAGTGACTTTTTTTTTTTTTTTGTCAGTGTATAGACACATATCATTAATTTTCACAACCCTTAAAGCGAGGGGGAAAAAAAACATCTAAAAACGTTTAATAATTGGGCAGCAGTTGTAAACTCCAACCTTGTACTACAGGTAGTGAGTGAAAAGATCTCTAATGCACCTAATGTTTTTATCTTGCTACCACACCTGTGGTGACCACACCCACAAAAAAGCAGCCATCTGCAATCCTGTTATAGACTCTCTCCTCTGTTGTGCCTGCCTGCCCGGCATGAGAGTGCAGCCATCTATGTGATAGTACTGTACAACAGGGTCGTGATAAGTAACTACAGCGTTCGCAAACAAAAGACAGTTCATCAGACCATTCAGCTGTCATACAGTATGCTTGCAAATATTTCGCAAGCACTCTGATTATTGAAAGCAGCCCTGTTCTAGTATCATGTGTGCTCTTGTGCACTTCTGCTCTGTCCACAGTTAATGGACTGGGATGCACATGCCAACAAACACTTGTGAATTGCAAAACAACAGAACAAATTAATAAAGCACTTTATGTAGTTGTATTTCCTGATCAGTGTTAATTTTATTATTAATAACATTATAAATTTATTTAATAAAAAAAATTATTTTGGGTAGCTTTTGAACCTCACCCAATGCCATGCTACGTCAGATGTGACGTAGCCAAAATTAGCTTATGTTAGTCAAACAACGGCAGCATATAACAAGAAAACTAAAGCGCCAAAATGAGAAACCCTTCCTGTCCAAATCATTCAGTTTTTATTCAACATTCTCAGATAATGCTAGCAAAGCACAGCTACGGTAACAAAGTTTAAATCAGCATGGCTACATGGGTTCACCTGGTTATATTATGAAGAGGCTTAAAGTTTAGGTCAGAAAATTTTTATTTGGTGCCTAAAATTTTGCTTTTAGGAGTCAAAGGATCCAAAAGATTTATGTTTGTCTGGAGCCCTGTGGTTTCTACCTGTATATCACGAGCGTCATTTGTACAACAAGCTTTGATCGTTGCTTCTTTGTTCTATAGAAATTGTTGAAGTGATACAGACAGATCTACATTACAGGCGTTTCACATGAGGGCAGATTTTTTTGGAGCCTGGCCATAAAGCAATCATCACCAGTCTCCTTTAGTTACGATATGTCGAGAACATGAGGGCTAGTTGGCACTTTGTGGAGATGAATAATTGCTCTTTTAGGATCTGTTTACATTCAACAATAGGTTACCCACCCATGAATGAGAAGTGGAATGAACAGCCACTAGTAATTATACAGTCATATGCCTATTTCGTAAGCCTTTTTCACAAACTTAAACTATAACTCATAATAAACGATTTAAAGTAATTAGCCAGGGATAAAAAGAAAGCTAAAGTGTAGGCCACAGATACATTACACACAACTGATAGATTTTCATCTCCAAATAGTTCCCACACTGACTGATTTGTATGTATTTGTGTTAGGATTGTTGAGTATATACCACTAGAGATGTGTGTACCACTTCATTGGTATGGAGTGGAACACGTCAGTACTAATCTCTTAGTGACCTCGTGATCTTTTCCCTCTGAACTGGAGCTGGGGAGGAATCACAGCATAAAGGAGGCAAGGCTACACTTGTCTTCTGCGAGATCTTGATGACAGACGGCGTGAACAAAAGAAACACTGAGGCATTGGTGACATAAAACCATGTAAATGAACATTTACATTTACATTACACTGATTGCTGATCACTACAGATGAATTTGTTGTTCTGCACTTGATGTCACTGCTACGGTTGATGTTTTGATGATATATGTTTAGTTGCAAGCTGCAGTTTCATGACATCGAACTGACCTAAATTCAGACTATGTATTTAAGGAAAATATGAATTATACATTTAAAACGTCTCGGGTTACTTTGCTGTAACCCTGTTCCCTGAAAAGGCGGGAACGAGATGCTGCGTGAAAACGCTATGG
>JAQMYJ010000037.1:24954313-24967582 GCA_030014305.1 Clarias laeviceps
TAACTTAAAAAACAAAAACAAAGAAAAGGTGGTCGGAGCAGTCGTGACGGCAGCCGACCTCACCGGCGCCATCTTGATCACTCTCATGGAATGATTTTTGTCCAATCAGATTCCTCGGTCGAAACTACCAGTTGTATAATACATAATATTGGCTACTATTTTACTGCGTAATGAATTAGGTTTCTGAGAAACTAGGTCATTGGACTGGTCCATGGTCTTTCTTGTTTTTAAGTATAACCATATACAAACAGGTCCTAAATTGTTGCCACTCTTTTTAAAGAAATTACAAAAATGTATTGAATTTTTTAAATTTTTATTAAACATAGATTAATCTTCTGGAGTCAATTGTTATCCAACCTAACCATTTTAACATAACATTATACTTCATCCTGTGCTCATTGTTATAACTATCCTTGTGTTTGGATTTACAAAGGATCGCATGGTATCTCATGGGCTATAGTATCAGGGGCAACATAGCTATGAGCTTTTCCTTTAAAAGATTTCCTTGTCAGAGGACACATACAAACTATCCCCAAACCCCAAATTGTTAAAAGGCACCAGCTGGGCTTTGATGGATTACTCGTTTACCATGGTACGCAAACATTTGGACACAGTTGTGTGCAGAACTTATGCTCCTACAACTGCCAGTAACCTTTGATTATTATTATCCAATTTAGAGTGCAAGTCTGTGGTGAAATAGCATCTTATTTGAAAGAGGCTCACTACCAATTCAACAAACTTAAATGAAGCTCAAATGAAAGGAGTGGTTTGGGAAAAGCCCCAAACAGAAATTTCCCTCTTCTTGGGGCATATTTGATCATCCAAGGCATGTATGTTGTTCAAGTACGTCTTTGTTACTTTTGCACTGGACATACAGTAAGCTGGACTATTCCATAAACTCCATAAATTAATAATTGAGCAATATCGCAGAAGAAAGTGTGGGAAAGTGTTAAATTCATTGTTTGCATGGCTGTGATTTTGGTTGTAGCTAATCACATCTGTGCCACTAATTGCTATAACCACACTCTTGCTCATGCTATTTTAGTTTTATACAACAGGTCCATAAACAGGAAAATAATTGTGAATAAGTAACTTTTTAGGCACAACGTGGCCAAATGTTCTGTTCATTGTTGCTCTACTAGCAGAAATAAATCTTGAAAAACTACAGTACAATAATTTTCCAGCATGTTGGCTGACTTACTGGCTAGCTCACATTGATTTGTACATTCCTGTTAAATGTGCTTCTGGTAAAACTGATGATCTTTCACATTTTATGCCAAAAGTTATATTCCTGAAAAGTGTGTCTGAGGTGTGTGAATTAGAAAGGGGAATTTCATGTGACTACTACAAATAAGTGAAATGATACACAGTGCCAATCCATTGTACAATGTGCTTTCAAGTCAAACTGGGACTTGTGATGAAATTTCTTGTGAATCAAGAAGTAAAACCAGTTGACAAGACTTCACACAACATTTTAATGGTCTAAAAAAATAAAAGGCTGTACATCTGTGAATTATGTTCCCAGTTGAAGAGGTTCAAAACCCACTTCATTCGTTCCAGTAAGTGCAATGCCTGATCCTTGAAAATCGACAGATAACTTGTCATCAGCTTGCAGAAGAGTAGTATTTGTCTGTGGGAATTGTACACACAATCATTCATGAACACCACTTGAACATTACAGAACTCAGCTGGAAGTTATTACCACATCCAAGAAAATACCACATGTTTTGGCCAGTAAAGGAGTTCCTGGGACCCTAGCATTTCAGATTTGTAGCAATCAGTCCAATTATGGCTGTGATATACTGAGAAGACTTTCTACCCTGTTGGTAGAAAGGCATAAGTGCATTAATGCATTAGTGTAGCATGGGATAAATACATAAAGTATTTATGTATACATAAAGTATACACAATAAAGGCAGTTTTCACTCTTATAACTGTGTTCTGTTCAAATGTCCCAGTTTGAATTAAACATTCCTCGTAGCACACACAAACTCACACACCCAATCATACACTACAGGCAATTTGGAAACACCAGTCAGCATATACTTCATGTCTTTGCACTGTACGAGGAAATCAGAGTACCCTGAGGAAACTTAAAAAGCACAGGGAGAACATGAAAAGACTGGGTCCTTGGAGTCCTGGAGGTGAGTCTTACCTCAAGAGCAAAAAAAGACATAAATTGCAACATTTGTCTAGATATACATCATTTGTAGATTATATGTTGCTGCTTAACAGCTCTAGGGTCGAGTTTTGATGTTGAGCTTAGGTTACTGGTGCTGTAGAGTTCTTCCTATGTCTTCCTGAGTTTCCTCTGATTTTTCTGTCTTCCTCCCACCTACCAAAATCATAATGGTTGTTGGAGTGTATGTTCACTCACTATGTACTGTGTCTGATCCACAGGGTATTTCTGCCTCATGCCCACTTTTTCCAAGATAGGTGCTAAATCCAATGGAACCCTGACCAGGATAAAGTGATTGATATCAAACATATAGGTGATATTTTCAATTTAATTGACCAATGTACTTCTTCATATATTTATATTAATTTGAATTTAGTAGGGGTCTTATGGTAAGCAAAATACCTTGATTGTGAAGTCATGTCATGTTTAAATATTTTTTCAGTACAGTGAATATTAAAGACATGAAATTTCTTAATTTTTTGTGAATTGTACTTATAAATTGTACGTACAAATAGTGGCCAACTGGCCATATATACAGTATATATGAAAGAAACATACATGCGTCTAGGTATAAGTGTTAGGTTGTTTACAAATAGTAACAGCACTTTTTATGCCAAACAGTGCAAATCAGTGTTCTGATAACTTTTGTTTAAATAAGGGATATTCAAAGGATATTTTTAACCATTATTTGCACTATTTGCTACATGTGATGGCACTTACTGAACCCTTCTTTCTTGACAGAATCTGCAACCAGCATGACTTCACACAGCATCAGAAATAAACAAAGCAAACTCTATACCGTTTATTCTGTACAGGGACGAGGGATGCCTGGAGCCTACCCAGGGGGAATAGATGGGGTACATCCTGGAAAAAGATACCAATCTATTGCAGAGCTCAAGCACTCAAAATTGCACGCTAATGGGAATTTGGAAATGGCAGTTAGCCTAATCTGCATGTCTTTGGACTGTGGGAGGAAAACCACCAAGCCTGGGGAGAACATGCAAAAATAGCACACAGATCTAAAGACGGGACACGAACCATCAACCCTGGAGGTGTACTGAATGGTACGAATACAAATATATCATATTCGCAAACCATATATATTTGAATACTATTACACCCTTAAAAATAGGGTTGATAACATTCCAACCTAGGTGTCACTCAGATCACACATTCACTCCTCTTCCAAACACACTGTTTCAGTGTCTATGGCTTTAAATGCAGAGGAATTGTCAATTCAAATTGTCCCCCGTTTTTTTTTTTTTTTTTTTTTATCTTGCATGAAATGATGTTATAACAGGTGAGAAATTTAAACAGAATATTCAAGGGAAAAAGAGAAGGGATGGTTTTGCCTAATTTTTTTTCTATGTAGAAAAATGCTAAAAAAATATTTTGCCTAATAAGGTTCCCTTTAACAAAATAACGTTAATTGATTTCTGAATAATATGTAGTCAATATGTATTTTTAGAAGAAACATTTTCTTACATTATTAACACTTAAACATTTATTTCTTCATTTATTCGTGTTTGTTGATTTATTTATTTATTTATTTTTTTGTAAACCAATTTTTAAAAGTATGTTCAACAGGAGTGCTGAACCCTTTTTTCCTCCTATAACCGTATTTGTTCTGACCCTGGAATAGCAATTGAAGTTTTCTCCAGACACCACAAGATTGTACAGGTTCCGCTAAAATAGTTCAGCTACAGGTTCACGGTACATGTGTCATAAAATTTTCATTAGATTTTTGGCAGTGGTATAGATTTTTGTCCCGTCAACATTTAAACTACTTTTACATTCTAAAGCCACTTTGGCATGAATGCAAAATGAACACATGGAGAAAAGTCCTAGTGGTCAATCCTTTCTCATTAACCTCATGGACTCTGCTCAGCTGTAATGAAACATTTCCACCGTTGCTTAGAGATGTATGACCAAGTACACACAAACAGAGATGCAAATTATTAGTCTGTTCGACATGAAGCCAAGCTTCTGTTGCACTTGGTCAAAAATCAAGAAATTGATTAATATGTTAAGAGAACTGGAGACGAAAACATGCATGTAATACCATAGACTCTGATAAATTTAAATTATAACTTAAATGTCACTTATATAAAGATCATCTGGTTTATGAATTATAGTATGTCTGAATCCACCACCATGCAGAAGTGAAAAATACTCTGTGAATAACGATGCTTTGTTATTATACTTAAGTATTATTTTACCAGATTTCTACTTCTATATTTCACACATAATCAATCTTTGATTCTCGTGCCACAAAGTGCAGTTAGCATTGGAGGAATTTGTATGCATTTTAAGATGGATAAGCTACCAGACTGCAGTGTCGGGCTTCACCGTAAGCATCCCTGGCTCTTCTTATGTGATTTCTTTTTTTTATGTAATGGAGTGAGCAAAACCTTGTACATTATCAGACATCTTTAGCATAGATGACTAGATGGCCAATTTGAATAAGAAAACTGAAATAGGTTTTGCTAATTCGCTAACATTTAACTTAATATTTTTAATGATGTTACCCTGTTTTTTTTTTTTTTTTTGCTAAGACCACTAGCATTAATTTTTGTAGCTAACATAAATTGCCAGCCAAATTTTAGTGAATGGTAAATAATGTTATTTATCTCTCTGACTCACCATCTATTCCACTTTATACAGGGTCGCAAGGGCCCTGGGTCCTTTACCTTGGGGCCTTTGGGCACGAGGCAGGGTACACACTGAATGGGGTGCCAATCCATCGCAGGACACACACACACACACACACACACACACACACTTTGGCAATTTGGAAATGCAAATTAGTCCAATCTGCATGTTTTTGGGCTGTGGGACGAAACCCGCCAAGCATGGGGAGAATATGCAAACTCAATGCACACAGATCCACGGCAGGAATCTAACCTGGATAATGGAGGTGTAAGGTGTAAGCCACTGTGCTGCCATGGTTATATATATATTTTTTTTTTTAGTTTTTATTTTAAAACATTTATTAGCCAAGTCTGTAGTATTAGTCATGCATATACTACAACATAATGCGAAATAGTGTAGTTATTTAAATCGCAAAAATATATGCTTCTGTTTAAGACTAAGTCCTAAATACTACATTGAAACACACACACACACACACACACACACACACACACACACACACACACACACACACACACACACACAATGACTTGCATGAACAACTTCTATATACTCATCTCTTTATCTTCCAATTTGCACTTAGTGCAGAAGACAGATGGTGCTACTGGAACTCTTCAAAGTATCCCAGCCAGTGACAAGCCCAAACTTCGGGTTTTTCCAGTTAAACCTTCGACCCAACAGTTTGTAAACTATTCTTCCCACATGACTTCAAGCGTGCAGTTAAAGAACTCACAGACCTCTGTCGGGGTGGAGTTGATGGTTTCATTAGTGGACATGCAGAGCATAGATCACATAAGGTATATAACTACAACAACCTTGCCACTTTTGTCAAGGATAATAACAAATAAATAAAATCACTTTTTGGTAGTGTTTCCATACCTGAAGCTAGGCGGTACTATAATACTGTAGATATAAGGTTCCCAGAGGATTTCTTTGTGTGACATATGTGTTCCATTATGGGCCAATTCAACTGTTTCTCCAGAACTTGTGGCTTCACAGTCTGCTGCAGTTAAGGATTAGCCTGTCCTGAAATTGACTTATTTCCACACCAAAGCTGTTTATTAAATATAATTGGCCATCAACAATGTCAAAGGGAGGAAGGAGAGAAAAAGGAAAAAGCTGTCAACATTTACCACAAAAGTGTACATTTAAAAAGAAAGAAAGAAAGAAAGAAAGACTGTAAACATCTGAAGTGCCTGGTCAGGAGCAGAGATTCAGAGCAGTTTCAAATAACAGCTGGCTAAACTTCTTTGATGAGCAAACAAAGGGTTGGCTCATTAAGGCATATTCATATGCTGACTCATATATTTTATATCCAAACAGAATGCTCAGTCATATGATGGTTCTTTTAAACACAATTGAATAATTAATACTAAAACAACAAAGTTGATACCACTATATTTCAAACAAAGACATTACTCTGATTAGTCATCTTTAGTTTAGCTTTCTTCTGAAAATCAGGATACTGGGAGCTACAGCAGACAGGCAGACATCAACAGACCCAGGATGGTCTGATTTTCATTTTCTGGGTTTGTACCAGACACAGTCCAATCATTCTGTAGATGCAACATGTTTCTTCCATGCATATCATAAGTTGTTTTAATGTTTTAATAATAGCAGGCATTCTACAAGGGGTATTCAGATAAAACTGGGACTTTTGATTAAGGAGTAAAAACTATTAATGACAAGAGCCTGCTCTGACCCACCTCGGCCTGGATAGTTAGACACAAACATACACCCTTCTTTAAAACATTTGCACCATTCAAATGTTTTACTGCGGTTAAGAGTCTCATCACTGTACTTGTATATGTTGTTTGCTGTTGAAATTGAAATTGCCTGCGGTGTCTGAAGGGGTGAGTGTGTGTGCTTGGGCCCTGCAATGGATTGGGTTTACTCTACCTCGTGTCGAAATTTCCCTTGGACAGGCTACATGCCTCCTGCAACCTTACACTGGATAAATGGTATAAATTAAGTATGGATCTATTATTATTATTATTATTATTATTATTTGTATAGACATATTGTATTTATTACCATGGTTTCCCAAGGGGTTGCAACGTAGTTGACTGCAGTGCAAAATATTTACCAGAAATGAACCATCTATAGCATCTGGAAGAACTGTGGAACCGATAAACAAAAGTGAGAAAGAATTCCTTTGGTGAATGTGTTTGGATATGTAAAACAGAGAACAATAGGGGAAAGCGATGGAGAAACTGAGAGATATTTATTTCTAACAATAGGAACATAGAATGCTAGATAAAGTTAAAAAAAAATCTATAGACAACTTGCATTCTTTATTATAACTGTAGTTTAAAGGCTCATCAGATATACAGTTATGTGTAAAAGTTAGTGCTCCATCTTTTAATTCAATTTTTTTATTTAAAAATATAATTAAAATCATCTGATCATAGCAGGTTTGTACAGTATTAGTCAAATACAACATCGGGCAAACAACATATAACTATTTTTCACAATGCCATTATTTATTTAACAAAAATGAAACCAAAAAGAAAAAAAACGTGCATGCAATACTAAGTACCCTCTTACTGCTTCCACAGGATTTAAGAGGGTAAGTTGCAGACAGATGCTGCTAATCATCAGGCCTTGATTAAATGATTATCATGATTATTATTAAATGATATACGGTGTGCTGACTTCTATAAAAGCATAAGTTTTGGCAGTTTGCTGATCTGGAGCATTCAGACGTGTGTAACACAATGCCAAGAGGGAAGGACATTGGGGAGGGAATGGTTTTTGAGAAGCAATTGATGCTGCACATCAACCTGGAAAGGATTATAAAACCATTTCCAAACAAGTTGGAGTTCAACGTTCTACAGAGAGAAAAATTATTAACAAGTAGAAAGCATTCAAGACAGTTACCAATTTTCCCAGGAGTGGACGTCCCAGCACATTCACCCCAAGGTATATGCAGCGCTTATAGAAATAACCCAGAGCTACAGTACATCTCAGACCCTACAGGCCTTACCGAGCATGTTAAAGTCCATGACAGAATAATTAGAAGACGACAGTATGGTCTGTTTGAAAGGGTTGGCAGGAGAAACTTCTTCTGTTTAAAAAGAACATGAAAGCACAACTGGGGTTTGCAAAACTGGATCTGAACAAACCACAAGACTTATGGAGCAATGTTCTTTGGACAGATGAGACCAAAGTGGTGGTGTTTGGCCTTATTTGCCATATTTGGCAAAAAACAAACAGCCTTTTAGGCAAAACACCCCATACCCATTGTCAAGCACAGCGGTGTAGGGGTGATGATTTGGGCTTGTTTTTCAGCCATAGGATCTGGGCACCTTGCACTCATAGAGTCGAACATTAACTCCTCTGTATACAAGAGTATTCCAGAGGCAAATGTGAGGACATCTGTCCAACAGCTAAAACTTGGTCGAAATTGGGCCATGCAGCAGGATGTTGATCTCAAGCACACCAGTATATCTACATCGCAATGGCTGAAAATAAAAGCATCAAGGCTTTGGAAGGGCCCAATACTAAGGTACTCAGAATTGAGCACATGCTTTTTGTTTCTTTTTGGCTCCTTTTTGGTGAAATAAATAATGGCACAGTGAAACTAAAGTTGTCCTGTTCATATGTTGTTGTTTGTCTGAGGTTTCCTTAATATTGAGCCCCGCTACGATCAGACGATTTTCTAATTATGTTTTTACACAAAAAATACCCAAAGAATTAAAGGAAGGGACACTAACTTTTACACATTATATGTTATAACTTCTTTTTAGTTATAGAATAGGTCCTGAACTGAATCACAAAAGCACAGTTTCTCATGTTGTAATCGTTATCTGTTGTGTTAATTTGCTTTGAATCACAACAGAATCACCATTTGATGTATTTTTAACAAAAGATAATATAATCTGATAAATGAAAATGTAAAAACTAGGGTAAACGTGGGAGAAGTCAGCTGCAGTTTTGGGAACATGTCCAGGAATGTCAGGAGAGATTATCACCCAGCCTTATCACTCCTTGCTTTTATGAGGCATCAGTCCTCCTCTTGTCATCTGTGTAGGATTCAAAACCCTTATCTATGTTTTCTGCAACTCAGACAGAAATGCATGCTGGGAAAATTGAAAACACTCATGTTGGATCGTGTTGTGTAGGAAGAAATGAAAGACCGCGCATTGTTGTCAAATTCATCTTGATATAACTAGAACAAAGAACAGACCCCGGGTGTGTGAACCTGTTACTGCATTACTGGATGTTTAACCTGAAAGATTTAAGATTTTTTTCAAATTGTTGGTTACATCATACAGAGTAGAAGTGACATTGTGATGTTTTTGCAAATTAAGTAAAATAAAGTCAAATTAAATGTTAATTAAACATAAACCGCATAGGTTTTTCCTGATTAGTCTGTTATGCTTTTGAGCCATGCACATAAATCTTTACAGCACGTCTTGTATTTTACAATGATTGACTAGTAGGGAGTTGCCTCCAAAGTACAAATGGAGCTGTTTTTAACATGTATATCTCTACGTATTTACAGCCTTTTTAAATCAGGGCTGAATACTTGGTTTTGTAAATCATGAAAATCTCCCTTGTCTTGCAAGAATGGTCTGCTTCATGGAACATTTATGCCATCTTGACAGAAACATAAATCGTGGCAAAGATTTTTCATGGATAAATGGAGCACTTCAAACTACTACAAATAAATTATTAAAATGTAAAAAAATCTGATCGTTTTCCCAATCCATAAACTAATATCATCACAGTAGTCTGTTAATGTAACAGGTGACAGCTATATTAGACAGGTAATGGGAACTGAGGCCTTTCTTCACATCACTTTTATACCCAGAATGTGAGCACATGGGAAAAGTAAAAGAGCTCGTCACAATGAGGAGAGTCTTTGCTTTGCTAAAATGGCCATGAGTGATGCTGACTGATCTGAAACAGCTGTCTGACTCTTTGGAGAAACAGCAGGAATTATACAGTCTTTTAGCTAGGTGGTCTTTGTGTGTTAAAATTTGGCAAATGTAACCCTCAATTACTCTATTCACCCCTTCTGTTTTTTTTCTTAATTACATTTACTTTATATTGTAATCTAACCATACAATGATATATGGGCTCTAATACTGTAAGGAGAGAGAGAGAGAGAGAAAACTACTAATTTATTCCACATTTCTTCACCTTGACATAAGCTGATTGTTGTTGACAAGCAGAAACAGTACTTGGATCCACCTGTGGGGTTACTCTGGATGTAGGTTAGGAGGAAATAGAGATGCCAGATGTAGAGCTGGGCTGATGATGTACAGATATGGCGGATGGGAATGCGTTCTTTCTCTTGAGATTGACCCCAGGACACATCTGCTTCCCTGGGGAAGGGCGGGGGGGGGGGGGGGTAGAGGAGGGGAAGGCATACAATTCGCTTGTTTTGATTGGGCCAAACAAAATGAACCTCTTTCTTTCAGTAGTTTTCTACCAGTTGGTCACTCTAACAACCTACATTTTAATGGTAATAAAATAGTTGACCTGAATAATATATATATATAATAGTCAGTTGTGTATAAATAATTATCAGCCCTTGATTAATTGATCACCAGCAGGTGTGCAGATCTCTTTAAAAGCAGAAGTTTTGGCAGTTTGCTGGTCTGGTGCATATAGGTATGTGTTAACACAATGGTCTAAAAGAAGCAATTATTGCTGCACATCCATCTGAAAAAAGGTTCTAAAACTATTTCCAAACTATTTTGTGTTCAATGTTCTACACTGAGGAAGATTATTTCCAAATGGAAAGCATTTAAGACAGTTACTGTACCAATCTTCCCAGGAGTGGACGTCCCAGCAAATTCACCCCAAGATTATACTATGCAATGCTCAGAGAAATACAAACAAACAAACAAACAAAGAACAACAACACCCTCGAGAGTTACACCTTTGACTCTACAGGCCTCACTGAGCATATTAAATGTAAAATTTTCTCATTACAGCACAAATAGAAGAAGACTGAACAAATCTGGTTTGTTTGGAAGGGCTTCCAGGAGAAATTGCTTATATGTCTAAAAAAGAACCTGGAACCATGACTGAGGATTGCAAAAATGCATCAGTACAACCCACAAGACTTCTGGAACGAAGCCCTATGAATAGATGAGACCAAAGTGGAGTGGTTTGGCCTTAATGACCTCCACCATGTTTGGTGAAAAAACAAACAGCATTTTAACAGAAACACCACCTCCCTGTCAAGCACAGAGGTGGAGGAATGATGATTTGGGCTTGTTTTGCAACCACAGGACCTGGTTGTTAATCACACAACAAACAAGCCAAAAATATATTGTTATAAGAAAAAGAAAAGATTAATTCATTATTTACCTGTGTTCCTTTTTATTCTACGATAATGACTCAAACGACTCGAGAGGTGAACTAATCAATTCTCTTTCCGGTTCAGACTGCATTGGTTAAGTGTAGGGCTGTCACGCGATGAACGAACGACTCGGGGAAACCCGAAGACTCGAAACAGATATACTAATTTAGTTATACTGTTAAACTTTCTTTCTTTGAAAGAAAAAAAAATGTTCAACCTGTTTCAGGTCTCCATCATGGACCTTCTATTTGATCACAGGATTCAAGGATTAAAGAAAATCCTTGTAAATCTCTTGTCCCTGTGGACTCTAGCAGAGGTTGAAAGTCCATCAGGTTTAGCAACACAACAAACTACCTCATAATCTCACTACTTATGAAAATCATTTCCATTCATGTCTGTTATATTCTACACCCTGCTTTTAAAACACCTGATGAAAGAAACAGGTGTGAATATGGAACAGTTGGTACCAGTTGCCAAGTTCAATATGGGTCTTATAAAGCCCTCACAAAGGTTTAAAATTGAAGAGAAGCTTACTCAAAGAAGCTTTGGTGTTTCACTGTGGATAGGCTGTTCTTGAGCTTTTTCAGCCAGCATGTCCTTGGCACATGAACACAGAACAATATTGAATAAAGCTAATTAAAAACTTCAGATAATACTGAAACTGTACTGTAAACCCTAGGGAGAACTTTTGCCCTCTTTAGGAGAGTAGAGGATTCAGAGGTTTCGTTGGACTGAGTTAGGGGTTAGGAGGTTATGGTGGTGAGAGAAGAATTTATTTGGCTATGGTTAATGGGTCTAACAGTTTTGTTGAAGGCATCAACTCCATCACCACTGGCTCTCTGTATGATGCTGCAGCAAAGGTATTGACAGAGAGACCAAAATCATATCCTTCAGGAGCCTCTCTGTCTCTAGCTACAAATATTCCTACCTCGTAAAGTCAGCAGTTCCACCACTGGAGCAAACAGACGGGCCGAGTTCAAAGAGTGCAATATCATCACAGCCTGAAAGCATACAAGTCCAGAGTGAGAGACTGATGACAACTATACATTGTATAAAAGACTCGGACCTGGCTTATATCTGGTGAGAAATGTTTGACACAGGAAGGTGGAAGAGAGAGAGAGAGAGAGAGAGAGAGAAGAAAACAGGTCACACAGAATAAAGAAGAGCTCTCTGTCATCTTTTCACAGATAAATCCTGTGCAGAATCCATCAATCTACTTTCCTTTTACTCTCTGCCTGGACCCTTCACAAAATAAACATTGATTGACCTGAAGAATTCTCCCCCTTCTGGAGATATCAGATAGCATAATCCATCATACCACAGACCATGAAATTACTGCTAATATTCCATCCATGAGGCAGTCCAATATGAATAAATGTGAAAATCAGAAAAAAAGCAAACCAGGCAAGAGACATCCAGGCACCAAATAATTGAACGTTAAGACTCAATTGAATGTGCAAGACCTGTCAGCTAGGTTCAGGGAAAAAAAGTTCCAAATGGCAAAATGAAATTACATCTGGTCAAAAGATGTCGTCTTATTTACAGAGGTTGTGAATAGCAACTCTGATGTTGTCTGACCTGACCTGTTTTTCCCCTTCTGTCCCACTTTAAAATGAAGCCTACAAATGGATGGGGAGGCTTTGCCATGTTTCTTTCTTTCTTTCTATTTTTTTTTTACTAAACAAACAGACTTGATGTGGGTTTTATGGGAAGGGGCAGGTGACAAAGACTTTGTTGTGTTGCCGAGGAATAATTAGTGTAAGTATCAACAGGAACTCTCCAGTTATGAATAGATGAAAACACTATTTGCAAAGGTTTAACAGTTTAACTCTTTTCTTGAAAAATTCTGGTGTAATGCTGCTTCCTCAATAGTCAGTCTCTTTTTCAAACACGGTGTCTGGCACATCTTCTCTGCTGATATGTAAAACAATCTTTCAAAAAAAAAAAACAACAAAAAAAAAGCACTGTTATATACATAGTGTGTGTGTATACAGTGAAAAAATTGAGAAAATTAAGAAAGCACATGTACATAAGTATTCACAACGTTTGCAAAATTGAGCTCAGGCGCATCCTGTTTCCCCTGATCATCCTTGAGATGTTTCTGCAGCTTAATTGGAGT